>LBNU01016940.1:25948-50756 GCA_014162995.1 Artemisia annua | reverse complement strand
ATAGTACCTGGTGTTTTTGAATTCATCATAAGTTTTGAATCCTGTTAGATTTCCAGTGAGCTCATCAGCATCAATTTGAAGAAGGTAATTAAATTCCTTGAATTGTTTGCACAAGGGCGTCTCGTAGTCAAACACATCAATGTCTATGCTGAACAATTCCTCAATGCCTTCCTTAATAGTTGAACCATCGTATGATGACTCATCATTGCTTTCGACTTCATCATCTTCCCCTCTCATCCAATATACCCATAGTACATCTTTAGTGGCTCGATCCATGGTTTTATGGTTATTGAACTTACTAGCTAACCAATCCGAAAAATCAACATTGTTAGGATCGTAGTTAATGTCAGAGCTAGTATTACCAATCATTTTCCTCCTTATTTCCATGAACTCATTGAATTGCTCTTTAAAACTTCGTGTCAGCCATGAGGTTACTATGCGTTTAACTTCATCCATAGGCGCAAATTCTGGTTCTCCATATTTAAGTTCAAGCCATTCTTCTAAAGATATATCCATCAACCTTACTATAGTTCCTCCATTTTTTTCCATCACAAATCATCTCGATAATATATCAATTTAAATTGCGATTACAATTTTCAAAAAAGTATTTTGAATTTTTACAACTAGATTTTGTTTTTATTTTTATTTTTATTTTTTATAAGGACATTTAAGGGTGTCTGTTAATTTAAGCTTACTTTTTGTTAGACAATATAAACTCCGTAGGTATAACTTTATTAATGACCATTATTTATAATGGTGAAACCCTATACCCTAAACTCACAAACCGGGCTTGGGCTTATTTATCCACTAATACTCCCCCGCAGTCCGAGCGGCGAAATCACGAAAGCTCGGACTGGAGTAGCAAACTAGAAAAGAAAAGAAAAACAAAACATTAACGTAATAAAAGCATAATTTTAGTCGACTCGTAACAAAACCGTACCAACGGTCGATTAAGTCGACTGGTACCAACAGTTTTCTAAGTCGACTGGTAACACAACCGTACCAACGGTCGACTTTAGGGACTGGTACCAACGGTCAACTATAGTCGACTGGTAACAAATCCGTACGAACAATCGACTAACAAACGAATAATAAAACAACTTTTTTTTTTTTTCTTTTAACAATCAAAAGCAAATTCCAAATAAAAGTATACGAACAAACATTCAAACTGTGTTACCCATATACGAATAAACAATCATATAATAAGAATCACTTATCAAATGACCAATTATAGATCCATCATCCAATTCTTCTTTAACGTGCAGATCCAAAATCAAAGACGNAACAACCATTTTTTTTTTTTTTTTTTTTTCGCTTTTAACAATCAAAAGCAAATTCCAAATAAAAGTATACGAACAAACATTCAAACTGTGTTACCCATATACGAATAAACAATCATATAATAAGAATCACTTATCAAATGACCAATTATAGATCCATCATCCAATTCTTCTTTAACGTGCAGATCCAAAATCAAAGACGCATCATCCATCCTGTATACGCATATTCTTTTTTTTTTTTTTTTTTTTTTTTTCATCTTTCTTTGCGCGCAGATCCAAATCAAGGACGAACAAAATTTATCTTCTCTTAATAGATTTGGTACGGTGAAGAAAAATTTTAGGGTTTGACGGGGTGGCTTAGGGGAGGCGGCTCAACATAGCCACCTAGGTCTGATGATCAGACCCGCTCCGATACCATGTTAGACAATATAAACCCCGTCGGTATAACTTTATTAGTGACCATTATTTATAATGGTGAAACCCTAGATACCCTAAACCCACAAACCGGGCTTGGGCTTATTTATCCATTAATACTTTTGAGCTTATGAGCTTATTTGATTCAAATTATATTTCATAAGCTTAATTTTAACAATTGTTTGATAATGTCTTAGATGATTATGGATATGCTGGTTAATGATGGTGAACAGTTTGAGATGAACAAAATGCTATTATCATCAATAAAATAAATCTTATGATCATAGCATTTTAGTGATGATGGACAATTTTAACTATCAAGAGTATGGTCATCATATTGCTGTTAATTAGTTTTCATCACATTATTCATCAGTTTGCGAAATAAATCTCCAAGATCGGAATGGAGAAGGAGATGACGAATGTCTAAATAGTGATGAAGGCATTGAAGATTAAGAGAGTGTGAGGAAGAAGGAGTTGTGTTGGGCGTACTTTTAATTGGTGACAGAATTGAAAGCATCAATACCCTTAACCAGAGGGCACGCGTTATACTCTGTTTACTTTCTGTATACTTTGTATAATTAGACTACGTGGACATCGGTGATGACGTATAGTTTTTGATCAAATTCGGTTCGCATCAATTCATATGTGCATATTTTCCCCAACAAGAGTGGTTTAAAGGTACTAATCGTTTTGTGCGTGCTTGTTGATGCGGATAATTGTAAACACAAGAAGTTTCACAATCCTCCTAGGCAGAGTAACTAACCGTTATAGTGTAGTATAGGTAAGACACGGAGGATTGATCGTTCACTAGGGGAATAGTGAGGTAGGCTCGATGCGTATGTCGAATTAAGTCTAAAGGTTGAGGGAAGATTGTTTTTGATATTTTATAGTTTATTAGAAAGCAATTAAAATATCGGGATTTTTAGGAGGTGGTTTTAACTTATCAAACTACAACTAAACTAAATGCAATAAAAGTAAATTACCGATCTACAAGGTAAGTGAAGCATCATTAACCAGCATATCCATGCTAGCTATCCAATTCTACCTACTGAATTGGGGGTAAAGCTAAAGATGCGCAACATATTTTTTCAAATAAACTGATCTACGCAATGTACTTTGTAAAAGCCAAAGATACGCAACATATTTTCAAATAATCTTCGATCTAGGTAATATGACAGTTACCAACAGGTTTACAGGTTACCAAAGAATAAAAGTTACACCGTTAGTCCCCAAACTGGAAAAAAATTGCGCATTTGATCCTATTTAGTTAACAGTCGTTAAAATATTTTTTTTAAAACTTTTAAAATTTTTTTCTTAAAATCTAAATAAAGTCTTTTTTTTATTTCAATTAAAAAAAAAAGCGATAAACTTTTTTATACATTTTTTTTAAATCTGGATATATTTTTTCAAAAAAAAAAAACGATAAACTTTTTTATACATTTTTTTTATTTTTTTTAATAAATCTGGATATATTTTTTCAAAAAAAAAAAAAAAAAAAAAAAAAAAAAAAAAAAAAAAAAAAAAAAAAAAAAAAAAATATAAAAAAAAAAAAAAAAAAAAAAAAAAAAAAAAAAAAAAAATTTTTTTTTTTTTTTTTTTTTTTTTTTTTTTTTTTTTTTTTTTTTTTTTTTTTTTTTTTTTTTTTTTTTTAAATTTAAATAAAAAAAATATTTTATTTAGATTTTAAGAAAAAAAATTTAAAAGTTTTTAAAAAAATATTTTAACGACCGTTAACTCCGTTAACTAATTAGGATCAAATGCGCAAATTTTTTCCAGTTTGGGGACGAACGGTGTGACTTTTAATCCTTGGTAACCTGTAAACCTGCTGGTAACAGGTCATATTAGGTAGATTGAATCATATTTGAAAGTATGTTACGTAACTTTGACACTTTAGAAAGTATATTACGCAGATGTGTTTATTTGAACAAATATGTTGCGTATCCTTAGCTTTACCCCTACTGAATTGTCACGTCCTTGTCTAATTAGCACGTTGTATTCCTTAATACCTACCGAGGTTTGGTTACTCCCTAACTCCTATGAATTCTGTCTAAATGGTCGGCGCCTAAGAATGCCTTAATCCCATCTTTCGCGTTGCAACTAAGAATTCACGCATTAAACACAGAGGCCCAAATGGACAGCATTTATGCATGGTTCTTGAGTTTCTTGGTAATAGCATACTGCACCTTATCCGATATAACCGTTATAAAGGCCTAAACTTGAACAAAGTAAGGGAGACATGCAGATGCATACTGATTGGACTCGACTATTTGCAGAGAGAACTTCGTATAATTCACACAGACCTAATATTCTCCTTCTTTCCACTGTAAATCCATCAAACGACCCTGTTAGATCAATTACAGCCCCCATTCTTGAACGACAGAGGGAAGTTTGGCCAGTGGAGCAATGGTCAATGTGATTAAGAAAACACTGAAGCAGAGGGCAAGAAGAGCAGTTGCTAAAATTGCATATGAAAGAAGAAGTGTCATAGGAGGGGGTGCAGCAGCTGCAAAACCTGAAAGATGCCTTGATGGTATTGATTTCATGTGCAAAATTGTGGATTTGGGAAATGCATGTTGGGAAGATAAAAAAAATTGCGGAGGAAATTCAAACAAGACAATATCGAGCTCCTGAAGTTATACTGCAATCAGGCTACTCGTTCCCGGTTGATATGTGGTCATTTGCTTGTACAGCTTTTGAGCTCGCTACTGGTGAAATGATGTTTGCTCCTAAGCCAGGTCCAGGTTTTAGTGAAGACGAGGTATTACGTTTTTCCTGAAGATGGCAATATGGGCTTGTCGCGCGGGTTGGGTAACAGGTCCACTAGTGTTCAGTGAAAACAGGTCTAGAGGATCTGAAGCACTTTTTGTCCAAATATTCTTGTTTTTTTAAGCAATGGTAGTGTTTCAAATATGATTCCTAAAATTATATCAACTTCTTTTTAATAAAATAATAATGAGGTTTTGTGCTTAACAAGTACACTCTACGTGACTTTTAACTCGTGTGACTATCGCATTTACTTTTGTGAAACAGGTTGGTTGTAATGATTGAAAAATTTATGCTTAAAATGTGGAACTTAATGACTGTTTTCCTCTTTAGCTATTTTATATTTATTGTAAATCTGAGATATAAAAATAACCCAAATTGACTCGTTCATAATTAAGGGTCGAAATTGTCACCTTGCTAAATACTACTGTAATTGGGAAATTTTTTACTTCAGGACCACCTTGCTTTAATGATGGAACTCCTAGGAAAGATACCTCGGAAGGTAACACAATTCAACCCCCACGATACCCGTTTTAAACAGCAAATACTAAAACCTTCATGCTCTGTTTTTCTGCCTTCTTGAACTGAAACAGATAGCCGTTGGAGGCGGTCGATCCAAAGATAACTTTGACAGACATGGTGACCTCAAAAGTATCCGTAGACTAAAATACTCATCAATCAGTCGTTTACTCATTGACAAGTTCAAGCAGTGCCGTCTCCAAAAAAAATGTGATTTTTTTTGTAATATTTAAAATAATTTCCTTTAAAAAAAAAATTGTTTCCCAAAAAAAAAAAAAAAAAAAAAAAAAAAAAAAAGCATTTTGAAAAAAATATAATTATTAATGTTTATTTATTTATTTTAACAGTTTTTCTCTTAACTATTAATTACAGCTTTTTCCTCAAAGTTTATAATTTAAAGCAAAGTTAAATTTCCTTTTTCTTTTATTTTTGATGGTGGACAAAATTTAAGACGCTTAGAAAGAAAAGGTAAATATAAGATCAAAATTACAAATATTTAAAGGAATTGACAAATCTGGAGGGACAAAACATAAAAACAATCCTGATATAGTGGGCCGCCATGGCAACAGACAGGCTGACCAAGCAACCACGTGCTCTATCATAAATTCATAATTCTACTGGCCCATTTTTGAACACCAAATAATATAATCACAACTCATAATAATATTTCTGAACCTCTATATTATCCATTTATTCTAACAAATCTCGATCGTACTACATTTTGCCGAACGTACTTTATATTTTTTTTGTTTTGAACGATTGTCTTTAGCTTATGCGTTGCACTTGCACTGAGGTTTAAAATGTAACTTATTTTATGTTTAGATAAATTTTATATTTACGTCGGATTTGCTTTAACTTGTAAAAAACATTACACGTAATGGATTTTGAAGTATTATTTTTGTATCTTCCTTAACAAATCCGCCCATATTAGGATTACTTGTCACGGTTGATCCAGTTTGATTGATTCACCTTCTGAAACAAAAAGTTCTTGCCCCGGTATCAAGTTATCAACCACTTGACATCCATCAGATGCATCCGCTATAGTTATTTAGCATCATTCTTTTTTCATAAGATTATGCTTACTATACCTGATATTGTAGCATTACAAACTATAGTGTTATTCTTGCTCAAGTCATAATAAATTTGGCCCTTCCTCTGTTTCCGCCTACGTATATAGATATTTTAAAAAGTGGATGTCTTTTTTAATAGCGGGTCCGAGGAAAGAACAGAAGGTGATTTCACTATATTTCTGACGAGGACCAGGGCCCCTTTTTATTCATACAGTAAAACTTCTATAAATTAATAGTGTTGGGACCGGGATATTTTATTAATTTAGCGAGATATTATTATATCGATAAATTAATAATTTATTAATTTAAAGAGGTTTTCCATATGACCTTTAAATTTTCAAATGTAATATACTAGATATAATGTATACTCGTTAAAGATGAAAAATAAATTTGAAAAACAAGCTCCAATTAAAATTTTATGAATTCATATTCACACTTTATGAAAATAAAATTAACACTTTTTGTTGCAATACGAGAAGACAACACACCAACACTTTAGTGCAATAAGGAGATTTTTAGATAAACTCAATATATATTTGAAGTTCAACAAAAAATAAGAATTGATAATGAATTCATTTCTTACTAAACAATCTTAGGATTTTGAAGTGTATCTCCCACACACACGCATATATAAATATGTATGAAATTTTTTTTGTAATTATTAATTTAAAGTTTCGTTGGGACTAATATATATACACTGGGGTTTCAAAAAAATTATTATCTTATTATTTTATCGATTGGGGTCCAAATTTGTACTAGTCCCAAGTTGGGACCGGACAAATTATTAATTTTATTGAAATTATTAATTTACCGAGTATTAATTTATAGAGGTTTTACTGTATATGAGTATATGCTGAATTAACTCAATCAGCTAACTATTTAAATTTAAACTTTTCTTATAGATAAAGGATCCATTAATAGGTCAAAAACTCAAAATATACCTTAACAGCCGCACTTAAAAGCATGGTTTGGAATATCAAATAAAAATATCAACGCTAATATAATATCACAAACGACATCTTTTTGAGATTTAACCAATTTATATGATCAAAACAAGGATTATAACTATAATTATAAGATTTCTGTCGTGAGAAATGTTGAACTTTCACTCTCTTATAATTTATAGGGGTTCACTATCTCAGATATAATACTTTTGTTGTTTAACAAGTGCATGTGGGTATTTGTTAAGAGAATTAATTTAAAGTTAAATCTTTAAAAAATGCATTTAATACACAATAAATAAAGTCATAAATTACCTTAATTAAATGTGATTTTGTATTTAATGAACACAAACTTTTTTTGTTTAATCATTTAAACTCAGTGCCGTCTCCACGTTTGTTGAGGCCCGGTGCGAAATTACAAAAATGAGGCCCCAAAATAAAAGTTCACCAATTTTTTAAACGGATACAATTTGACCGGTGCGAAATTACAAAAATGGGGTCCCCAAACGAAAGTTCAACAATCTTTTTAACGGATGCAATTAGAACTAATTATGTAAATAACGCCATTCTCCTAGCATTTTTTTTTATCAAATCTTTGTAGTCAATTGTCTTCAGCATATCCTGCTCAATTGATATCATTGCTAGTCCATTAAGCCTTTCCTGCGGCATTGTAGAACGTAAGTAAGTTTTTATCAACTTCAATTTAGAAAAGCTTCTTTCAGCTGAAGCAACGGTGACAGGAATAGTTAATAAAATTCTATAGGCAATAGTTGTGTTAGGAAAACAATCCAAATGTTTAATCGATTTTAAAATACCAACAGGTCCCATTTTTTCTTTAGGCATCGAGTGAACTAGCAATTTCAACTCCACATATAAGTCGATTCCATCAATATCATATACCTCATCATGTTTTAGCGCAGCCTCAAGACGTAGGCAACAAGATTTTAAATCATTATCTCCTAATGACCGCAACTTGTCAGAAGTAAACAAAAAGCCAAAAGTTTTTTCATACTCCTGATATTGCTCAAACCTACTATTAAGTGAAACAATTGCTTGGTCAACAACAGCTAGGAAATAGTTTGTCTTAAAAGATTCCTCAAGAGATTGTGGAACGCTTGATGACACATCATTTTGATTCTCATCAAAATATCTCTTTCGTATAATTTCACGCTTTCGAACAAAGACCGGATCTATATTCATTTCTATAGCTATTTCTTTAGCACTCTCCAACGCCTTAGAAAATCTAGTTTCTCTATAAGTTTTAAAGAAAGAAACTAAATCTTCTATCTTTTTCATTGCATCATCAATTACCATATTTTTTGATTGCAACTGTTTTGAAACCACATTGACTACGGATAATATATCATACCAAATTACTATTGCAACAAGAAACTCATATTTACCAAGCTCATTTTCTGCTAATGATTCAGATGTACTTTGTATTAAACAATCATTGTCACTTTCAGACATTTGAAGTAAAGCTTCACGAAATATTAGAGATTACATATCACAATATCATCGGTGGGTAAGAAAACAATATCGAAAAATATTCAAATATACCTTTGTTCCTTACTTCCTTTGATGAGATCAAAAGATGTTGCATAAACTGATAAACAATGAAACAATGATTCAATGAAAACACCATTTTTTTTTTTTTTTTTTTTTTTTTTTTTTTTTTTTTTTTTTTTTTTTTTTTTTTTTTTTTTTTTTTTTTTACTTCTGTGATGACCGATGAACGTGAACCGCCACCGGATATAATGCAAAAGAAAGAGGCAAAGGGAAGGTAACTGATATGGGTGACATTACAATTTCCTTGTACTCCCTCCGTCTCAATATTATTGTCCATATTTCCTTTTTTGGATGTCTCAAAAAAAATGTCCACTTTCTATTTTTAGTAATAAAAAGGGAATTTTATGAGGGAATATTCTATTTATGTGGTTAAAATTTGTAGTGGCCCCATTTTTATTAAATTTTGTGTTTTTTGTCTCCTGACAATAATTTTGGGGAAATGATTTGCACACTCTCATTTTTTATTGGGACACTCCAATGTGTGCATCAGGCAGTTGTACTTTAAGTACAATCTGCTTTAACTGCTTGTACATTTAAGTGTCCCAATAAGAATTGAAAGTGTGCAAATCACTTCCCATAATTTTGAGACGGAGGGAGTAAATTTTTTGGTAAATAAATATGATAAAGATTTAACATTTGTTATATGGGCATTTTGATATAAAAGACTACTAAATAGCCCATATTGCCAAGAACATAAAATAGGCCCTTTTGTTCTAAAATTAATTATCATTCTATTTATACAACTAAAATTTTAAAATATATTTTTTTTTACATACACCTATATTGATGTGTATATATATAGATTGTATAGAAAATTTGAGGCCCCTGAGATTTGGAGGCCCTGTGCGACAGCACACCTCGCACACCCTCATATACGCCTCTGACTCATCGATACACATACATAAATGGTAAACCAAAACATGTACTATAAATATTTTTGTTTGTGTTATACAATTTTTGATAAAAATTATACCAAATGAAAACACATTTAAAACTCAATCCATTCATATATTTTGTATCAAGTATTATGTAATATAAACAAAAATACTTAAGGTCAAAGTTGAAAAGTAAAGACTAAAAAAGTCAATAGGGGACAATAATTTTGGGACGGAGGGAGTAGGTAATATATGGTTTATTGATACACACAGCCATTGCTTCACAACCGATACACAAGCCAATTGCTTCACACATGGCGGAAACGACTAGGCTATAATTATAAACGTGACTACACAATCAAGTCGCCGGAAAAAATGATCGCTTTTCTTGGCTTTTATTACGCTTGAAACAAATGAGTTAGACGTTTGTGTTAGGATGTAATAAAATCCGATGACGATACATGCGAAAAGGAAGGACGTCCTAACAATATAAGCACTCTGGTAGTGTTGGTGATAAAAGACGGCAGTTTGTATGTCGACGTTTAGGTTTTGGCAAGATGAAAAGAAGATGCAGTATACATATTTTATAAAAAAGAAGGCAACGTTTTCAGGGTATGAATATAATACCTAAATTACCCCTTTAGATTATTTTGTAATTTTAACTTAATATATTAACTAATGTCGCATGTCAATCTGCTATTGGCTTCTTACACTACCTCACTTTAAACACTATCCCACATGAACCTCATTCGGGTGGCGTTATTGTGGTGTACACCCTTAAAGTGGATAACAATAGGTACACTTGTGGACCGTTAGATCAAATATTTTGGGTGAGATTTGCATTTAGTTAGAACAATTAATTCATAATGGCAATATTGTAATTAAATGAAAGACTATGGGAATTTTTACATGGTCCATTTGACTGTATCTTTAAAGTTGGTCAACCCAACTATTAATTATGGCATTCCCATTAACTAAGGAGATCCACCCAAGAAGTTTATACAAATTTACACAAGACCATTTGACAACTAATAATACAATTCCTAGTTTTCAGTGTGTATAAAAACAATTTTGAACAAAATGTGTACAATGTAGTGAGACTTAAATTCTAGATTTATTATACTTTAGCTATTGAATTTACTGTTAAGGTTATTAGTCGACAATAGTTGGCAAGATAAGAAGATAGTTATTGTAATTGATTTAGTGATGTCATGATAAGAATAGAATGAATGTAGTTGATCTAGTATCTAATGGGTGATTTCCATTTACCCATAAAAAGAGATGTATTGTAACTATATGTACCCGTATTGTTAGCATGAATAGACACAAGAATTATCCATTCTAATATGGTATCAGCCTAAAACATTATACGATCCTATTATCCCTCCCAAAAATCGTCTTCCCCCCTACTTCTCCTCTTCACAGCCGACACCTTCTAAACCCTTAAAAAAATCATCATCGGCAACAATGGCCGTCGACTCCACCCCTCCCCCACCACCTCCTCCTACATTCGCAGATAAGCTAATTCCGTTTAGTATCACCAACAAAGTTCCCATACAATTAAACCTAGAAAAACACAACTATACCTCATGGAGTTCTTTCTTTCTCATCCATCTTGGAAGTCTTGGTCTAAAGTCTCATATTGAAAAAGAAGCCACATCTAGTACTCCCGATCCGGAGTGGTCTAAACTTGATGATCTCATCAAGATGTGGATTCTTGGCTCATTATGTGAATCCCTACAAGAACAAGTTGTTTCCACACCGGGCAATGCCAAGGCCTTGTGGGATCATCTCAAAGCGTTGTTTCACGATAACAAGCACGCTAGAGCTATCACTCTCGATAATGAGCTCCATTCTATCAAGATCGGCACCATGTGGATCAATGACTATTGCACCAAAATAAAGTCTATGGCGGATAGACTTCAAAATCTTGGTTCACCGGTAAGTGAAAATAACTTGGTTATATACGCGGTAAACGGTCTAGACTCTAAGTTTGCCACGATCATCAAAATCATTCGTCACCGCGAGCCTTTACCCACCTTCGAAACAGCCCGCAACATGCTATTGCTCGAAGAATCGACCTTGAAAGAAGCTGTTGACAATACCAATATTTTTGACAGTAGTAGTTCGGCACCTAATGCCCTTTTGACTACAAAATTGGACACCAAAGGTACTGCTTCTAATTCATCTAATAAGTCCTCAAACTTACCACAACTTTGCAAAAATTTTAATAAGGGCTCGTGTACGTATGGAGAGCGTTGCAAGTTTATACACGACCATAGGAGTCGTTTGGGTCTAAACTCTAAAACCAATGGAAACCATTTTGGTCGTGCTTCTGGTACGCATGTGTATAATCCACACCATGCAAATTGGGCCTCACAAGTCTTTTACCACTCTCGTTTGGCCCATGTCCCACCACAGCAACTTCATAACTCAAGAATGGCCCAACCACCAATATACCATTCAATCCAACAGCCCACACCACAGGCCCACTACACGGCTAGTTATCAACAACCTTTACCCGGTCAAGGCTTACTCGAACCCCCCTGCATCCTACCCGTCTCAAGCTACCGCTCTCCCTAGTGCTTTTAGCAGTATCACATTACAGGACCCAACTTGGAATATGGATACAGGTGCTTCTTCCCATTTAAATTCTAACGCAAGTAATTTAAGTTGTATTTTTAACAAACGTTTATTCCCATCTGTGCATGTTGGTGACGGAAATTCTATTCCCGTTACTAACACCGGACATGGCATTATTCCATCCACTCATCGCCCACTTCATCTGCATAATGTTCTTGTCACCCCCAATATTATTAAAAATCTCATTTTGTTCGTCAATTTACTAGAGATAATAATTGCACTGTCGAATTTGACGCCTTTGGTTTTTCTGTGAAGGACTTTTGGACTCGCCATATCCTCCTTCGATGTAATAGTTCGGGAAACCTCTATCCCGTTACCAAACCGTCAATCACCCCTACCGCTCTTCTCTCAACAAGCTCCTCCACGTGGTACCAACGCCTCGGTCATCCCGGTGACAAAGTGCTACGGTCTCTTGTTTCTCGTCAATTTATTTCATGTAATAAAGAAAAGTCTCCACATGTATGTCATGCATGCCAACTTGGCAAACATGTGAAACTTCCTTTTCATAGTTCTAATTCTATTGTTGAACATTGTTTTGATATTATTCATTCCGACTTATGGACATCTCCCATTATTAGCAAAAGTGGTTTTAAATACTACATCTTATTTCTTGATCATTTCTCTCATTATTTGTGGATTTACCCTCTTCGTAATAAATCTGACATGCTTGATAAATTTTTGCACTTTCGCAATTATGTTAAAAACCAATTTAAATGCGAAATAAAAAGTTTCCAATGTGATCATGGTGGTGAGTTCGACAATAACCGCTTACATACACTTTTTGCTAACCGCGGTATACAATTTAGATTCTCCTGCCCAAAAAACTTCCCAACAAAATGGCAAAGCGGAACGCATGATTAGAACAATCAACAATGTCATTCGTACGCTCTTGTTTTAAGCTCACCTACCCCTACCTTTTGGGTCGAGGCCTTACATATGGCCGCTTATCTCCTCAATCTCTTACCCTCTACCGCTATAAACAACGACATCCCCTACACAAGACTTTTTCACAAAGCACCCGACTATTCTAACTTACGTATATTTGGGTGTTTATGCTACCCTCACCTTCACTCCCCTCACAAACTTGCCCCACGAGCAACACCATGCATATTCTTGGGCTATCCCGCCTATCACCGTGGCTTTCGATGCCTAGACCTTGAAACAAACAAAATCTTACTTTCCCGACACGTCACATTTGATGAAACCCAATTTCCTTACCGCTCAATGACACCCGACTATCCACCTTCATACACCTTTATAGACTCTCCATCATCCCCTCTACTTCACTACGTACTTTCTAACCCCCCAACACCAAATCCAATACAAGAAGACTCTATTACCCATCATGAGCCCATCACACCCAATAGCCCACTACCCACACCTCAACAATAACCCAACAACTCACCAACCGCAGCTCAAAATCAACCATCACCAACCCAACAACCTCCTACGCACACAACCAACTCCGACGCCTCGACCCTACCTCCACAATCTCCCACCGAACCACCCCGTACTCACCGCATGGTCACTCGGTCTCAATCAGGCATTGTCAAACCCATTGATCGTCTATCGCTCCATACTTCTCCTATCTCGCCTCTTCCTAAATCCCCTTTTCTCGCTCTTCAAAACCCTCATTGGAATAATGCTATGTATGATGAGTATAATGCGTTAGTTAAAAATTGTACTTGGATTCTTGTACCACGGCCCTCTGGTGTTAATTTGGTGAGATCTATGTGGTTGTTCAAACATAAATTTCATACTGACGGGAGTTTGAGTCGTTATAAGGCTCGTTTGGTTGCCAATGGCAGCAATCAGCAACTTGGTATTGACTATGATGAGACCTTTAGTCCGGTTTTCAAACCGGCTACCATTCGCACCGTTCTTAGTCTTGCGGTATCCCGCAAGTGGCCTATTTATCAGCTTGACGTTAAGAATGTTTTTCTTAACGGGGATTTATCTGATACGGTATATATGCACCAACCACCAGGATTTGTAAACTCCCGGTACCCTCATCATGTCTGCCTTCTGCAGAAATCTTTATATGGTCTAAAGCATGCACCTCGTGCTTGGTTACAGAGATTTGCAGGTTATGCTACTCGAGTTGGATTTTACCATAGTCGCTGTGACTCTTCGTTATTTATTCTTCGACAGGGCTCTCAAGTAGCTTATTTACTGATTTATGTGGATGACATTATACTTACAGCCTCCTCTACTGCCCTCCTACAGCAGATCATTGCCTCCCTGCACAGTGAGTTTGACATGACTGATCTTGGAGCACTTAATTATTTTCTGGGCATTTCTGCTACTAGACATTCTACAGGTCTCTTTCTTTCTCAGCAGAAGTATGCTACTGAGCTTCTCGAGCGTGCTCACATGACCAACTGTAACCCTTCTCGCACGCCAGTTGATACAGAATCCAAACTGGGTCCCGAAGGTGTTCCAATTCAGGATCCTACTTTATATCGCAGTCTTGCAGGTGGTCTTCAGTATCTCACATTTACCAGACCGGATCTCTCCTATGCTGTACAGCAGATTTGTCTTTACATGCATGATCCTCGTGAGCCACACTTAGCTGCTCTTAAACGTATTTTACGATACGTTTGAGGGACTTTGGAGTTTGGTCTACACCTATATTCATCCTTTACCACTTCTCTTGTTGGATATACAGATGCAGATTGGGCGGGTTGCCCATCCACACGACGGTCCACTTCAGGCTACTGTGTTTTTCTGGGCGATAATCTACTTTCTTGGTCATCCAAGCGTTATCACACCATCTCCCGTTCTAGTGCCGAAGCCAAGTACCGGGGTGTTGCTAATGTTGTAGCTGAGACTGCATGGCTTCGTAACCTTCTTCGTGAGCTGCATTCTCCTCTTTCTTCAGCCACTCTAGTCTACTGTGATAATGTTAGTGCCATCTACTTGTCTGCCAACCCTGTTCAACATCAACGGACCAAACATATTGAGATTGGTATACATTTTGTCCGTGACATGATTACTGCTGGTCAGGTCCGTGTTCTCCATGTACCTTCCCGTTATCAGTACGCAGATATCTTCACCAAAGGACTTCCTTCAGCCTTATTTGAAGAATTTAGATCCAATTTGAGCGTCCGGCTTCCTCCCGCTCCAACTGCGGGGGAGTATTAGTCGACAATAGTTGGCAAGATAAGAAGATAGTTATTGTAATTGATTTAGTGGTGTCATGATAAGAATAGAATGAATGCAATTGATCTAGTATTTAATGGGTGATTTCCATTTACCCATAATAGGAGATGTATTGTAACTATATGTACCCCTATTGTTAGCATGAATAGACACAAGAATTATCCATTCTAATAAAGGTACACGTTATTAGGCAAACTGCAAGTTCTTTTTATCAACAAATTTGTAAATGTGTTGATATCATGGGGAAAAAATGGAATACTTATCCGAATATCCATTAACTCAGTATATGCTAGCAATAAAAACATCATTTTAGCAATATTATGAGTAGAATATAACTAAATAAAGACATTATGAAAAAAGATGAGTGTAATAAATGAAAACACTTTTTTAAAATATGTTGTAATATTAACATACGACTTACCCGTATATAAAGACACTCCCTATGTGATCAAAGAAACAATTTGGCTTTGCAACTCTCTTTAGTTTACACACCTATAATAAGTATGGTTAGGTTTCTCTCCAAAGTTTTTTGCTGCTGTGTACCAACTAGAGTTTGTGAGGAAGAGAGTACCGCGGAGACGAAAGCAAAAGAGAAACATGTAGGTGCATCATCTCGATACAATCTTCATGTAGCTCCGATCCCAATGTCTGTCTTTCCTTCAGGCTCATTTGTCTCGCGCTTGTGATCATTCCTAGATCTGATCTCCGAAAGATGTATCGTATATTTATGAGGCTATAAAGTAAACTGTTATGTGATTGTATATTTGCGCCTTATGTCAAAGTTTCAGTAATAAACTCATATAACAAGTTGTGAGATTGTTATGTATTCATGCTATATTAACTTATCTCAAAAAATTTTGAACATGAATTTCATACATTGTTGACTATCATTATTTTCTAACGAAACTAGTATAAATCGATTTAACCGTCACTAATGACATATGCGTAATGCTCATTCCTAGATCTGATCTTCGAAAGATGTATCGTATATTTATGAGGCAAGAATTTTTCGACTTGGTTAAAAGTTTGATTGTAGATTGGATATCTCGGGGTTTCATGCCCATGGATTCCCTTATCATAGCTATTTTGATCCCTTGATCTTTGGATATAGTTCGATCCTTCAATGACCCAATCTCAATATGTGGAAAGCCTTTGATGGTTTACCTAACATCCATTTTTATTTGGGCATAGACGGTATCTCTTTCATAGTACAATGACTTTATTAGCAAGTTTTAATAGCACAATAACTTAAAAACCATATAAATATGATATAAGATCATTTGAGTACCAAACTTTTTTTACATACCAAGGGACTAATCTCCACCCTCCATCTTCTCACCATCTTTATTTGATCTAATGGATGAGATTAATCCCAACAATTTAAAAAACCCACTTTCATCCTTTTTTTTCAAATATTAATATCTTTCAAACCGTTAATCCTTAAGCGAAAAAAATATACCGTTACGACGAGCATTTAATTATCTTTCTATAGATATGCACTTTGATATGCTTTTCGACAAAAAAAATTTTTCGTTTTTTTCACGTTTTTTTTCGTAGCCGAAAAAATCATATATGATATATCATATATGATATATCATATATGATATATCATATATGATATGTAATATCATATATGATATGTGATATCATATATGATATATCATATATGATATATCATATATGATTTTTTCGGTCACGAAAAAAAAACGTGAAAAAAACGAATTTTTTTTTTTGTCGAAAAGCATATCAAAGTGCATATCTATAGAAAGATAATTAAATGCTCGTCGCGATGGTGTAATTATTTTCGCTTAACGATTAACGGTTTAAGAGATATTTAAATTATAAAAAATAGGTGGAATATTAAATGCTTTTAATCTCAACCATTGATTTCTTTTTGGATGAATGGTGAAGATGGGTCCCTTGGTATGTGAGGAATGTTTGGTTTTTTAAATAACTTCACTCTATAAATATTACCATACAATAATTGAACAAAAACAAATATAATTACTTTTGTGAATATTAGCTCATAAACTATAGATTTAGAATCAAATGTGAATGATAATAAATATAAACAAATATTTGAAAAGCATCAACTTGAATTAAATGCATCCTTAGTATTTTAGATGTATCTTAATATATTTTATAGTTCAAAATTAGATGCATATATACATATATTAGATGAATTTCATCGAATTAGGTGAATCCTATATTGGTCATCTACGCGTCAAATATGTTGCTAATATTACTTTGTTTTCACATCAAAATCGTTTTCGAAACTAATCAGAATGCACCTAAATGAATAAAATGCATTTAATTCAAGTCGATATATCTCAAATATGTGATTAGATTTGTTTCACATCTTCTCATTTTAAGTTTTATTCTCGATCAATCCCTAACTATAAGCTACAAACTAAAACAATAGATAAGTACAATGTACATTGGATTAGCACAAACCCAATAGAAGAAGTGTGTTTGGAACACTAGTCAGTTGTTGTTCACCGCGCCTTTAATGCCACGTGTCCGCTTGACAATTGCCTACATTGCACCAAATCAACACGCCCTCTTCTTTATATGTCATCAACCTATATACACTCTTGTTTATTTCTCGTTTCCTAAAAACCACATTCACAAATTAAGGATCGAGAAATATGGAAAATGGTGAAGGCTTTCATGGCTACCAAAGACCACATCCTAGTGCTGTATCAGGTTAAAGATTTTAATGTCTACGATTTACATAATTTCATTTTTGTAGCAATTGCATTGTTTTTGTAAGTGGATGATCCCGTTATGACAATTTCATAGTAAATAATTCTAAGTACGGAGTATAATCTAAATCTGTGTATCTCTTTTTCTAAAGGTGAAAAATTAAATATGTGTTTTGCATTTCAAAAAATATAGAAAAGGAAGGTGAAAATATTGTTAAGAACTAGCATTTCCAGTGATAGCAAGGAATATGTTAGTGTCAAACTGTCAATACTTCGCACCAGTGGGTTAATTTTTAAGCTATTGCATGGGCATACATTTACTATGATTTTAGCATAATTCTTTTGATCTTATTGATTTTGTTTTGTTCAAAACATTATATACTCTTACTTTTAGTTTTATTTTTTTTATTTTATTTTATTTTATTTTATTATTTTTTTTTAAATGATAATAGAGCATATATGGACTATGGTTGTCATATATACCTAAGCTTAATTATGAAAACCTCTCTATATTATGTTTTGTGGAGGGAAAAAAAAAGTGATTAAAGTGTTTTATATTTATTCTTTTGCCATTTTCTATTATCATTTGTAGTTTTAATAATGCTTTGTTATAATTATTATAGAAAAACATATAAAAGTACATGATAGTTACTAGCAGCAGAAAACTAGTTTACAATATGCAAAGCTCATCGCAAAAATATGTATTTTATATTTTTATTCATAAAACAAATGTCATATAAACTCATTTTTGAGATTGTTTAGTTAAATCTATATGAAGTAGTTTCTTATATTTGAAACAACAAAATGCAATTTTCAGATGATTTTTATACCTAAAGTAAGATGATTACAGTCATATATTTTGGAGTATTTTCTTTAGAACTAATAGTAATTTAAATGCAATTTATTTTGAGATAAACAAAGTTAGTAAAACTTTAGTTACACATCTTCTGAATTTATTGAAAGGGGGAAATTGCTGATGAATGAGTGTGTTTTCCATGCTATGGTTTTGATTGGGAGGAAGAATTACAAGTATGAAGAAACAAGTGGCATTCATGCATGCTCTCTTTATGACCCCACACACCTCGTTACTCAACTTTTCTATTTTCTATCTTATTTTGTCAATTCGTTGAAGATATACCTTTCCCCATATTTGCTCCTCGTTTTCTTTCGGTGATCGGGTTTATGTGATAAATAGATTAGGAGATATTTTACGTCTTCGAAGAGTGATCATTGTTAGCAAAAACACATGGTGTTTATTTTTAGTTTATGACTTATACGACACATAAACCCAATTTTTACACTTGTATGTACAGAAAAAAGCAACGACTAAAATAAACATATGATATCATCCATGTATATTTTAGATGAAGGCAGAACTTAAGTGACTAGTGGTTGGTAGGTGATAAAATCGTAAAAATGAGTTTAGCTGCCACATTTTAATATGTGTTGGTAACCGGTTTGAATATTGAAACTTTAATTATGTTTAGTTTGTCACATCTAAGCCTATATAATAGAAAGTTTTGGTAAATATATCTTTGATAATGACGGCATACGTGACGTGACAAGAAGTGAAGATGTAGCATGCCCATATGCAGAAATAATAGTGCTCATAACTTAAAAAAATACTGTAATTTTTATTTACTTTCTTAAAATATTTCATAAATTTTTTATTTCAAATCCTTTAACTATTACACTTTTAATAATATTTATATTTAAAATATAATAACATAAACATATAAAATACACATACTAATTTGTATTTTTAATATGAAAAACTATATTCATTATGTTTTTCATTTCGTCATGATAAATACGAATATAAATATATAATTTTTTACATACATAAAACGTTCATTATTTATGTAAAACCATGTATTAGGTGCAATAGTTTTTAAAATATTTTTATTTCAATTTGCACATTTAATTACTATGAACACAAATAATGTGATTATAATTACATAATGTATGAATTAATCAACATGACCATTTTTTTTAACATGTCATCTTCTATGTATATGTTTTTAATTTATTTGATTTCGTGTTGATTACAAAACAATTAGGTTAGCCTTTAATAATAAAGTGTTATGTTTTTTTTTTTTCTTTTTTTTTATACATATTCTTTACTTATTAGGCAATCATAAGTGTTATTGTTATTTATTTTGTGTTTGATGTTTGATACTAGTAATATAAGAAACACATGTTGTTCAATAAATAATCGTTTCTATTGTGGAACTATCCCGTCTATCTGACGGGTCTCTAGCTGGTACTCCCTCTGTCCCATAGCAAATATGCAGTTTGATTTTTTTTTTTCAACTTTGACCTTATATATTTTTGTTTGTATTATATAATGTTGATGTATAATATATGAATGAATTGAGTTTTAAATGTATTTTTTTTTTGTATGATTTTCATCAAATATTATATAACACAAACAAAAATATTGCAGATCAAAGTTGAAAATGAAAGACTTTAAAATTCAAAACCGGACATTTAGTATGAGATGGGGGGAGTATCCGAGTACATGTATTTTTATTCATAAAAAAAGAATACGGTCATTTAGTACGTGCTAATTGGATGAAATTACTTTAACTACGAAGAAAGTATTTATCATATTGCATTTGACATTATTTTATTAGAGTTAATAATTAATCTGATGATACTATTGGACGTGGTCAGGGGCAATGATGCACCCACCACCCAAAGTCACTAGCAAATCAACAACGAGTGACAACGAATGCCTAGTTCGAGAACAAGACCGTTTGATGCCAATAGCAAACGTGATTCGTATCATGCGAAGGATCCTTCCTTCGCATGCCAAGATCTCAGATGATGCTAAAGAAACAATCCAAGAATGTGTTTCTGAGTACATTAGCTTTGTCACTGGTGAAGCTAATGATAGGTGCCAACGCGAGCAAAGAAAGACTATCACAGCTGAAGACATCCTTTGGGCAATGAGCAAATTGGGCTTTGATGATTATATCGAGCCCTTGACTGTCTACCTTCATCGCTATAGGGAGCTTGAAGGTGGTGAACGTGGATCGGCTAGGGGTTATGATCCTACTACCAAGGCGTTTGGTATTAATGTTTTTCAAATGGGACATCGTTTCTTTGGGCCAGCTACCATTGGTGGATTCATGAAAGATCCAGCAGTTGCGGGCCCTTCGAGGCCCGTTGCTGGATTCGAGCCATATGCTCAGTGGAAAGAGTAGGGCCGATTTCATATGTGGCAAGTGGTATGACGATGATGATGGCTATGTTTATTTGTTCTGTTTCTTTTCCTTTCAACTAGTAGTAGATGATTGTCAATACTTGTAAACACACTTGGTATGCATGCTCATCAAGTAGTCGATGACAATCACCTTTTTCTTTTAGCTTCAAAATCTAATGCTATTGGAAATATATGTTCGGCAAGTTTTAATAACATCTATAACCAAACTAGTAGATGATAATCACCTTTTTCTTCGCCTATGCATCAAGCTTTATTTTTATTATCAGAACATTAGCACAAGTCCTAAAACCCTTGGATTGAGATAACTAAATTGTTCTAATGAACTTGTGCTCTACTTCATATGGGCCTACAACCTATTATATGGAAGTCAATAAAACTGGGCCAACAAAGGGATATCAAATGTTCAAATGGTATTAAAAGAAATACAGTGCACTCAAACAATTAAAAAAATGTAACACATCAAAAGGATAAATGCTTGCCTGCATATAAGAGATATCTATGGACATCAAACTAGAAGACTGAACATATATTATTGATGAACAAACATTAAGCAAGCGTCAATGTACAATACAAATGTGTTTCATTTGTTTATTCTAATAAAAAGACATTCCACACAATGGTAAAATTTTACTCAGAACTACCCTCGAGGCACACTTCAATGAACACCCAAGAATTTCTTAAACCACATAGCCGATTGTTTAGGGTATCGTTTTAGGCCATCTTTGTAATCGACAAAATTAAGCCCAAACCTTTGGGAGAAACCAGAACCCCATTCGAATGTGTCAAGAAATGACCATGGGAAAAAACCCTTCACAGTTACTCCTTTCCTGCAATAGTTATGTGTCAAGACTTAAAACCAATTATTAACATACATATAGTTACTAAAAGAAAGACATAAAAAATATGAACTCACTCGATAGCATCCTTTACAGCCAATATATGTCGATAATAGAAACTAACTCTTTCTGTATCGTTTACGCCCTTGCTTGCTATTCCCATATCAACTTCACCTAATCCTGTTAGAGAATTCATCAAAAAGAATTATCTTGGGTTTTGGCTAATATCTTATTTTTTATGTAGATGGTCATTAAATTGTTTCAATATACCATTTTCCGTTATATAGATGGTTGGATTGTTGTACTTCTCCTTCATGTAGACGAGAAGGTCACGTAGACCTTTTGGATAAACATAAAAAATACTCACTCCAGTCTGCAAAATATCGTTAATTCGTTGATCAAAACTCTAAGTAAATTTTTTATGTTTCAAAAATGATAAATGGTCTTACCGGCGCACCAATAGGTCTGCCATTTCTTATTGCTGTTACAGAAACAAAAGTTGTGAATTAGTATTCTTTTCATGCTTTTAACAAATGGTCAGCTACTTAATGGATCCAAAATTTTCTCTTTTGTATGCTTACAAACTCGTTAGTAATCTTTTGGAACTTACATGTAAGATTAAGTTGAGAATCGGAGGAAGGACTGTGATTGACGGTGTTAGGAGGATTGTTAGGATTGGCAGCATAATTGGCAGTGTAGTAATTGATACCAATGAAATCATATGATCCTTTAACCAGTTTTGCTTCTTCAACACTAAATTTTGGCAATCTATTTTGCACTGTTGTACGAATGATTTGTGGGTACTCACCAAATGCTAAAGGATCCATATACCTATTAACAAGGATGGAAATCCCTTATGGTCGGTTGATTATGAAAAGTGAGTGCGATGAAAAAAGTAATGTATGTAAGATACATAACTTACCATCCTAACATGAAATCAAGGGCTCGTTGTGCTGCTTTTTTATTGGCATCGCTCGGTGAATATGGAACAAACCAGTTGGATACCAGTGTTATACCAATCACACCCTTTTGTAGAGCCTACATACGCAAATACACCAAATCGTTGTCGTTTGATATGATCCTAACCGAAAGTTAGTATTATTTAACATAAACATATTCGTTACCTGGTATTTTTGCTTGTAGAGTTTAACTGTAAGAGCATGACAAAGAAGCATGTTATGTGCAACTATATAAGGCTCGGTGGCGGAATCACCAGCAGGGCAACTATTGTTCATCCATGAAGAACAACGTCCGGGTGCAAGAGCTCCACTTTCATAGCCATTAGTAATGAAAATATATGGCTCGTTCATCGTAATCCAATGCTTCACTCGATCCCCAAACTCCTTGAAGCACAATTCCGCAAAGTCTTGAAAGTCCTTCCTACAAGAACAATGAGTGAATGTAACTAAAACCTAACGTTCAACTAGAGGCTTTGTAGTTAGCATATACAATTATACGTAAGATGAAAAGCAAACGGTAGCTTACGTAATTTGGGGGTGTAAAAAGCCACCATATTCATCTTGTAAAGCTTGAGGAAGATCCCAATGATAAATTGTGACAAATGGTTTGATACCTTTGGAAAGGAGTTCATTTATGAGATTGTTGTAGAAGGCTACCCCTTCTTTGTTTATACCTCCACTTAATTTTCCACCTGATCCCAGAACAAATCAAAGTGTTCAAAATGTTACAGGGTTTTATTTATTTCAAGAAAAAACACATAAAGCTAGTTAGTGACAGTGATCATATAGAACCTCGCAAAGCATTTACTTACGAGGCAACACTCGAGGCCAAGAGATGGAGAATCTGAAAGCGTCGAGGCCTATATAATCCATCAGTTTTACATCCTCCTGTTGCATCGCCAATAATAAAAATTAATCCTTTTTTCACTTATTTAAACAAAGGGACTTAGAATTCAAATATAGATTTATCGTTGAGGGACAAATAGGCAACGATAGAAATTAGAGACGAAAGAAAAGGTACAAAGATTTAATTAATTGTTTCGTGGATCCAAAAAGGAACATAAACGAGCTTCTTCATGTCCATTCATTTACGTTTAGTTTTTTTTTCTGTACGGCAATATAGCAAGATTCTAGAGTGACAAAAAAGGATAAAGGAAACGAACATGTAATTAAGTTACAAGAGAATAAAGATTAACTATTCAATCTAACCAACCGAGAACTAGTTTATCTAGCCTATGAAGAATCCACGAGTGAGATTACTTTGATATCTGCACTTGCACAAACAAAGGAAGCAGAATAGCTAAATGAAAGTGGTTTTGATTCATGCATGTCCGGTTGTTCAAAAAATAAGCGTGTAATGTATGTTCCTTAAGGCGCTCAACTACGTAAATGATGGGACACAAAAGAACAAGCATAAAATATACAAAATACGTAGCGTTCCTTTTATGTTTGTGGATGTTTGGCGTGTTAATTACCATAACTATGTTTTTAAACACCTTAAGTGTTAATTTAATGTTACACATAATGGTCAATCATAAACTAAGGAAAGTGAACAAATATGCGCAAACTAACCTTGACTTACGTATATATTTTTTCTGCCATTGACAGGTTGTTATCCAATCTAGATATATTTTTTCTTATATATAAGGGACCCTCGTAACATTATAGACAGAGAGTCTAGGTCATCCACGAGCATTGGTCGCTCAACATTCATGTGAACAGAAGATCTAAAGTTAAATCTGTCCAAAAACTATCATAACAAAATCTTTGAAAAAGGCAATAATAATGAGACACTAAGATCAGTATGGTGGTTTATAAATAGGTTTATAATAGGATTGAAAAG
>LBNU01016940.1:2466-22554 GCA_014162995.1 Artemisia annua | reverse complement strand
TCCCCCCCCCCCCCAATCTACACATTGATTAGCTAAAGCTATTTATTATATTATTATTATTATTTTTTTTTTTGAGCTACTTTGACAAAACCCACTGAGTTGGTTATTGGATTACAAATAGAGAAGAATCATAGATATCATATAATTCATGTAGTCCATGTGCCCTACTTTTTGTAAACATTTAATTAACGGCCTATTCAAAATTATGAAGGTCATTGTGGTTTGATAAAACATTATATACACATAATACATTCGACTATTTACAACTTACGACTACCCAAGATGAGATTGTCGTCATCTTACAGAATCTGTATATCTTTCGATTATATATGTCGTACGTATAAGTATAATTTGACACCCATTTTTTTGTTTCATGTAATATAACACTCGAAGGTCGCAACCAACCACTCATGGGTGGTTAGCGCCAAAAGGCCTATTGATTATTATCATTAATAATAATAAAATATGAGAGGTCTCAAGTTCAATTCTTGTTAGGTGTGAATATCATTTAAATGATCATGCCAATCTTGTGAAAAAGAAAGGGTTTACCCGATTCGAGTGTGTCTATATGACGGTAAATTCGATTAAACCTCGTATATTATTAGTCGAACATAAGATAAAAACCAATGTTCTAAAAGGCGTGAGGCGTGGCGTGGCGGCACAACCACGCCTCAAGCCTTACGAGCCTTTGCGAAGCCTTGGCGTTTCTTAAGGCGTGCTTAAGGCGGCAACAAAATATTTATAAATTTATGTATTTATAATTTTATATCATTTTATAAGAGCAATTTCAAATACTAAAGTCCAAATCCTAAATAGCCAGGCCCAAATACGAGGCCTAAGTAGGAATTAAGTTTTGAAATTACGAGGCCCAAGAAAGAAATAACCCAAATACTTGAAATTCAAGCCCAAATCCGTAAATCCGCTAAATGCTTCTAAAAATGGCGTCACGCCTTACAAAAAGGCGCGCCTTTTCACGCCTTTTCCCGCCTTATTCCACGCCTTTTCACAAGACGCCTATACCTCACGCCTTGGTCCATTTCGTGGCGCCGAAGCCACGCCTCGCGCCTTGGCGACGCTTTGGCGACGCCTTACACACGCCTTTTAAAACACTTATTAAAAACCATTACCCGAAAAAAATAACATCTACAACCTCAATAGTATTATAATACTAAAATAAGGCAATCACGATCCGCTTATAATTAACTATGCATTTGAGATGCGTGTGTGGATAATAATACCTATTGATTTCTGGTTCAATATCTTATTTTACTAGTAACAATTTAGGCTGCACACAAATGTTTAATGCCTGGTTTTGGGACACATGCCAAATAATTTGGAATCTGATCATCTATAGTATATAAACATGCATGAAAATCCAAATTCTGAAACGAATATCTTACGAATAAACAATATTATCTCTTGATATAAGGCTAAGCGTAATGGTGACTTTCAAAAGATAAAGATATCACGGGCATAATAGGTATTTTTCTTCAAGATAACTTCATCATCAATTTAGTGGAATAAGAAGATCGAGAACACCACCAAAAATATACCTCACAAAAATAATTAAATAAACACACTCCACACACAAAAGAACTTGGTCGCATAAGCGACCGACTTCTCATTTTTTCTTGCATGCGACGCGTCCCCATGAAGGAGGTGTAATGGCTGGGAGCCTAGGATTGCTTGGAACTAGTCCAAAAGGCACTACAAGAAACAGGAGAACGGGCGACGAAACGGTCCAATGAAGAAAACGACAAAAAAAAAAAAAAAAAAAAAAAAAAAAAAAAAAAAAAAAAAACGCTGTTGACCGAGGCCAAACGCGCTTGAGTTTTCCGGCAACAATATGGATCCCGTCGACGTATGACGGGACCAATTGGCTTCAAACTTGTTCAACCTTCAAAATTGCCAAAACTGGGGCGCGAATTTTATCCCGCCAATATGCTCCGTCGACATGTCAACGGGAGTATATTAATCACGAATAATAAGTATAATTAGCGATTTACTAGTGTTTAATTGTTGGTGCTTTGAATTGATGATCTCGTCGACATGTCGAAGCGGAAGTGTTTGTCATTTAATTATTGTATAATTATTGGCCGAAAAAGCTATGGCGGGATTTTCTCCGGCCTCTTGTCGGGTCGACCATCATTTGACGGGTAATGATTGTCCCACCAAAATTTCTCTTCCCTTGCCCCCCGGCCAATATTTTACTAGTATATACCGAAATCATTTAACGCTCTCTTGGGTGGATGTAGGTATGATACACTTTGATAAATTCTCTATCTAAGAGATACCTCGTCTTGTCAATTCTCACAAAACCACCACATAACGGATGGTTTAACGGCCGTAACGGAGAATGGGTATAAGACGTCTCGTTTTTTATCACACGATGTCTTCCTTTAGTTTTACTGTATAAGTGGGTGGAAATTTATGATATCATTTGAGGATTACTTTTCTATTGGCGGATAGACTTTGGGAGTACGAGCATGGTGATATGCTTGATGTTTTCATGTATTAATCTCTCTCCNTTACACGTAAATTCTCACAAAAACCCGTTTGTCAATTCTCACAAAACACACATAACGATGGTTTAACGCCGGAACAGGAATGGTTAAAGGCTTTGTCACACGAGCTCCTGTATAATGAAATTATACTTCATTGGGGCTGGGAAATTTTTTATGAATATGGTTCTTATGCAAACTGTGCACCGTGGTAGAGAGACAAGATTCTGGAATGGTTGAGGAGAAAGTTGTACTATAGAGAGTATTTGGAAGAGCTAGATGCTGCTGAAGCTCAACGTGCTGCTGAAGCTCAACCTGCTGCTGTCGGAGGTGACGATGAAGCTGAAAGCAGGTTTGACCTCGATACCGAAATTGATAATCTGGAAACCAGAGTAACAGATCTGGAAGCTAAGTTTGCACATCTCAAGGAAATGAGAGCAAGGAAGGGAAAATATGGTGCGAGTTCAAGCAAAGCGGGAAGTAGCCGCAAAAAAAAATAAACGGGTTGTTTGGTTTGATATGTTTCGTTTGGTTGTCGAGTTTTTTAGTTTGAGTTGTTTCGTTTGGTTGTCGAGTTATTTAGTTTGAGTTGTTTCGTTTGGTTGTCGAGTTGTTTCGTTTGATCTGTTTCGTTTGCTTGTCAAGTTATTTCGTTTGAGTCTATAAGAAATGAATGTGGTTGAGAACTCTTGTGTGTTTAAATAAATGGTTTGCCTTCGTGTTTGTTAGTTGTGATATTGTTCCTTAAGTTCCATTCTTTATGCATATGTAATTTACTGTTAAAAAATTGTATATTTAAAACATACGTATTACTCCAACATTAAAGCGTACGAATTAAAAATATAAAGCACGTTCGACATCAGTTTTCACAACAACAACAACATTTTATTAAACAACAAGAATAACACAACAAACAACAAACAACAACAACAACAACAACAACAACAACAACAACAACAACAACAACAACAACAACAACAACAACAACAACAGCAACAACAACACTACATACAAAGATTTCCCATGCCGCCTACCATGTCATTATAAAGGTCGTGAAATAAGTCAGCTGATTCAATTGTGTGGTTGTTGGTATGCATATATACTTCTAGCATCTTATTGAGTACCATTATCTGGTGACGAAGGCTGATGCAGTTTGAGCACTCTATATTTCCAGGACTCGATGTTGAAGGTCCTGCAGTGTAACGAGTTGGAGTTATGGATGGTCCTGCGAAATGAGTTGGAGGCGTGGAAGCTCCAAGAGAACCGGTCATTTTGGCGAGTCGTTCTTCATTCCATAAAAAAAAATCGCATCCATACTCCTTTGTCCCACCCTGTTAAAGAGTAAAAACTATTATTTTTAACAACTAACCAAATTATTTAGATAATACACAAAAAAGTATGTAATTGTTCACCTTTGATAAAGGACACGCATAGTATAGTTTACCACGGGAGTAAGGTTTATGCGATTGATGAGTGTGTAAATACTCATCATTTTTACCTAATCTGAACTGCCAAAACATCCAAAAACACCCAATAATGCATCAAAATAGTGAAAATATCCCAAAAGTGTGTTTTATATGTTTCAGATGCAAAAAGATCAAAAATAGATGAAAAACAACCAAAGTTTGCATAATTGGCAGTTTCAGTCCCTCAACTATCAAGAATTGACAAAACTAGTCCCTAAGCATTAATTTTCAATAAAAAGTCATCAAAGGTCCTTTTGAAATCACAAATTATCATATTTAGTCCTTTGGTGGCAAGTTTGTAAAAATTACACATTTAGTCCCTCAAGTTTCAAAATTGGCAAAAATGGCCCCTGAGCAATAATTTTTGATGAAAAAGTCAAAAATGGTCCTTGGAAAGTAAAAGTTATCACAAATGGTCCTTGGGTGTGAAATTTGGTGAAATTATAAAATAGGTCCCTGCACTTTGGAATTTTGGCAACAATGGTCCCTGGATGTTCAAAAATGGGAAATTAACACTTATGGTCCTTTGGTTATTCAAGATGGCAAGAATAGTCCTTGTGAACAAGTTTGGAAAAGTGCCAAATTTAGCCCCTAAACTTTCAGAATATTACACTTTTGGTCCTTATGCTAATAAAACCAAACGAATCCTTTTATTATTAACCCATAAACCAAATCCAAGTCCAAAACAAACACAAACCCAACACACCCCAACCTTATAACCCCTTGGCCCAATCCCACCCCCTGGCCCAATCTCCACCAGCCCAAACCCCCTTTAAGTTATAACTCCCTCCCACCCCGTTCACACCTTCACCTTCACCACCTCCCCAACTTGTCTGCAACCATCACCTCCCCACTCCCACTTGCCAGTCACCTCAACCGCCCAAACCACTCACCACCACCCTCACCTAACAAAACAAACTACAATAAATGCCACCACCCCCCCCTGGTACAAATTGCCCTGTTTCCTTTTTGGCGCCAAAATGAGATTAAGGGCCAGGATCAAAATTCAGCAATCCAATGGTCTCAAATTGAAGTGGGAAAGATAGTGGAAGCTCAGGGAACCCTAATTGAAGCTTATAAAAGGAAGGACAGAGAAAGAAGAAGACTGTGTAGTCAATTAGCTTAAAATTAGTGTCGTAATTGTAATTTTCAGAATTCTAGTGTAGTTAAAAGCTTTCAAGTTTTATTTTCAGTGTTCTTAGTGTAATTTAAACTCAATTCAAGTATCAATTTCAAGTTTCAATCCAATTTTCATTTTATGCCATTTTCAAATTCAAATTTCCAAAATTATGTTAATGTTGTTGTTCTATGTAATGATGGACTGAATTAGGACATGTAAACTCCAAGAAAGCTTCTAAAAGCTTTTAGATACCATAAAACACAGTCTAGGATCAAAAAGCAAAAAATACAAAAAAATACAAAAAAATTAGTGGAAAATAAAAAATTGCAGGTTGAAGGTTGTAGATAGCTGGAGCACTGTGTATTTTGGATGGCAGTGGTATTAGTGCCTCATGGGAGGCTATAGGATGTGGTAATGGTCCTTGGTTCTTGGTTCTGCTCTGGAATGCATTTGTAAGCTCACCTTTTTAATCTTAGCTAGTTTCTGCATAAATGCTTATTAGTAGTTAATCTCTGTGTTTTTAGGTTTGTTTAGTGTATCTTAGTTGTAGTTTTACTTAAAAGTGCAGGCTTGTTTACTTGAATCATTAAGTTGCTATAATTTCATTTTAACTGTTAAAATAGCATTATAAGGATTCTTGTGTACTTGTTGTTTTCATTGGTTTTTCTGTGTCTCAAAAAGCTTTTTACATCACTACAAGACATATTTAATCAGTCTTATATCCTAAATAGTTCCTTTGCATCATTAATCTTAAACTCAGTCTCCAAAGGGAGTGTTTGGTTCAGTTTGTTTTACTGCAATTTTGTGGTTTTTATTGGTTATGGGTTATTGAGATTTCATTCTTAGGGTTGTACTAGAATAGTCAGACCATAAAACCAGTACCTTATTAAGAAAAAGTCAAAAGTCACTTTAATTCCTTGCTTAGTGTTCACTGTTAGTAGTTTTTATTGCATAATCTTTGATTTTGGTCCAAAAGTTGTTAACATAGCTTAATTTAAACTCAGTATAACTCAGTATAGCTTAATTAATCATCTAGGGCCTTTTAAATCTCAGTTTAGTCAACATTTGCAAAATCTCAAAAAGTCAAAGTTTTCAAGTCTGCAAAAATGGGACAATCTTTGAGGTGATGCACAGGGTTCATTAGAAGTTAGAAATAGATAACTCTTGTTGTTTTGTGTTCTTTGGTTGCTATTGAACCTGAATCAAAAGAAAAATCTGATTTTGAAACTCAATTGCTCATAAAAATTTGGTCTAGAAAGTGCCCTGTTGAGTTTTCACTTGCCCTGTACCACCATCTTTCCAGTTTCACCCATTTTTCATTTGATCATAGCTTGTTCATTTATGGACCCCACCCTTAGCTTCTTAGCTTTTTGAGAAGCTTACTAGCTTGTCTTGTTAGATCAGTACTTGTTTTGGGTTATAGAGCTTTTGCCCTTAGCTTATTTCAGCCCATAAGTCACCCTCACCCAATTCTTTATACTGAGTGGTCAGTATAAGAAGCCAAATCCATAAGCTCCTTAAAAGCTCACATGTGGGTCCCACAGTGTGAGTTTGGACTTTTAGAAAAGCCCATCCACCCAACTTTGTGGTTCTAGCTTTATTTAGGCTTTTGGCTTATTGGATAAGCTTATAATCAAGCTTGTTATACCCTGCAAATTTGTTTGGTTCTGTGGTGTTGTAGAATTGCTTATTTGCTTGTTTTGGTTTAATTTGTGTAAAATTTTGCTTAATCTTGTTCATTTCCAGTGTCCTTTTATTGTTTGCATATTATTTTCCTTCTGTATTCACATTTGTGGCTTATTGTGAGCTTAATCTTCATTTAAAAAGCTTAAACTCATTCTGTGGATAACATAAGCTCCCAAAGTGCTAAATTTTGAGTTTCACAAAAAGTGTTTTCACAAAAGTTACTCATTTTCATCATATAAACTTCTGTCAAAAAGAAAATTCCAAAAAACATCACTTTTTAAGAAAAGTGATAGCTTCTATTTAACATAATTTAGCTTTTTAATTTTCCTTTTTAAATTTTTATTAAGTACTTACCTGTTTTTATATTTTTCTTAATTTCCTGTCATCTTAAGGTATTTGTATAAATTTCTTAGAATTTTCCCTTTTCATTTAGTATTTATTAGAATTAAAAACAGTTTAATTAATAATTAGTTAATATTAGTAAATTAAATAGTTTTAATAATTTTTGTTAAACAGTAGTACCTTTTTATATTTTTCCTAAGTTCTAAATTATATTTAGCACTTCTGGTAATTTTCCCATAATGTCTACTGTTAATTTGGTAATTTCTAGGTTTAATTTTATTTAAAACAGTTTTAATCCAAAAACCAAAAAGAAATTAGTTTAATTGTTTAAATTTAATCTCAGATCCATTTTTATAATTTTCCTAGCTTGTACACATTATTTAGATTCTATAAAAATTGGATTTGTCATTTTTTTCTTTCCATTTTCTATTTTTCTTATTTAATCTAGTTTAAATAACTTTTATATAATAGTTTAGTAATTAATTAATAAAAGATCCACAAAAAGACAAAAATATTTATTTTCAATTTTTATATTTCTTTTAAGTCATTTTAGATTTTTAGAAATTAATTTTGCAACTTTTTAGTGTAATTTTGTAATCTTAATCCTTTCTAGATTTGTTATAAATTAGTTTTTATTAAGTTTTAAATAGTTTTAGTAATTAATTAATATTTAAATATTAAAATAATCAAAAAAATAATTTTCTTTTTAAATTAATTTTCTTTTAATTTTAAGTTTGAAAAGTTTCATTTTTACCCCTTCTAGTTTTTATTTGTTCAAATTTTACTTTTTTCCATTTACGTGATTAGTCTGCTATTAAGTTTTCCCAAGCCTAATTCTGTTTCCCTGTAGTGTAGAATTTTATTATTTATCATTTCCATTAGTGTAAACAATACCAAATAATCATTCTTAATCTGGTTACTTTTCCCAATCACTCATTCCCAAAACGTTTTCTAAACACAATTTCAATCTCGTTGGGACTTAACGACCCGTGAGAACACTGTGCTTTCAACGGATCATACATTGATCACTCTCTCCCTCATTTGACTTTTTGACCACACCTGGTTAACTGGTTAGTTTGGGAGGAGTCAGCGATTCTCGCAGAATTACGTCTCCTCGTTTACAAGGACAAGGAAAAGCTTCAAATTCTGCCATCTTCACCATGATAACAATGTGTGTTTGCGGTTATGAGGTTGAGTGGTTGTGAATGGTGGATAGGGCATGCTGGCGCGTGTGTGGTAGAATTGTGACCGGGGTGGCCCGATCTACAAGTTGAGGTGATAAAAGGTGGTGGCGAGAAAAAGATTCTGGCGGCCGGAAACTGCTAGAGAGAGAGAGAGAGATAGTGAGATGAGTGTGTGTGTGTGTGTGTGTGTGTGTGTGTGTGTGTGTGTTTATATTAGATAGGATATAGTGTATATAAGAGCATATCTGGTGGGAAATTTTGGGTGGGAAATTCTGGCGCCAAGATTTTGGTGGGAAAATTTAGTGGGATGTGTTTTGGTGGGAAAATGGTTAGAAAATTTGCTTTAGTATAACCATAGCATTAAACTACATCTCGTGTATAACCATAGCATCTCGGCTTATCCGTTTAACATCTCGTGTATAACCATAGAAAAAAATATGTTGGAGAGTATCTTGAACACTTTGTTAATGAATGACAAATCTAAAGACACCGCTAAGGCAAGACAAGATTTGCAAGCTTTGGGCATTCGACGGGAGTTGTGGCTCGGAAACAAACAAAACGGGAAGTGCTCGAAGCCTCATGCTAAGTACTCCCTCACACCCGATAAAAGAAAACTGTTCTGTCAATACATCAAAACAATTAAACTACCAGATGGGTTTGGATCCAAGTTCAAGTCGAAAGTGATCAAAGATGATAACAATATAACGGGCATGAAGTCGCATGACTGTCATATAATGATGCAACGGTTACTTCCTTATGGACTTCAACAATACCTGGACGCACAGACTTATACACCATTAATCGAGCTGTGTTTATTCTTTAAGCAAATTTGCACCCGAACTTTGATGGTGAATGACATGGTGAAAGCTAAAGACCAGTTGATCAATATTTTGTGCAGTCTCGAGCAAATATATCCTCCTGCTTTTTTTGACATTATGATTCACTTGGTTATGCATTTACCTGAAGAGGCTCTTGAAGGCGGGCCTGTTTCATTCCGGTGGATGTATCCATTTGAAAGATACATGAAGAAGCTAAAAAACTATGTATGAAATAAAGCTAGGCCGGAAGGTTTAATAGCGGAGGGTTATGTTGCAGACGAAGCATTAACTTTTTGTTCTCGTTATTTTCGGGGTGAAATTGGGATGAAATTTAATCGTCCCACTACATCTAAGGACTGTCCTCGCCCAACAAGTGATTTCCAGGTGTTCCGATCACTATGTAAAAAGTCTGGTAAAGAGACAATTATTCAGTTAGATCTCCAAGAAATGAAGAAACTGATATGGTATGTACTTCACAACAGTCCTGAGATCGACGCGTATATGGACGAGTTCCAGAGGTGCGCGCTTGTATTTTGAAATTTCTTTTTCCCAAGTTATCTTTTCGATTAATTCTAATATCTTGAACATTTTCAGTGAACGTCCTGATAGCGACATGCAGCAAGAATTTCCTATATGGTTTGAGACGAAGGTAAAACTTATTATATGTATTTCCTTGTATAAATAACGACTATATTACTCATCTCTATCTATTCTTATCTTTTTTCATAGATCGGTAAACTTTACACAGCCAATGACCCAAGTTGTACTCCCGTCTTATTCGCTTTGGCTTGTGGACCATCATCGACCCCAATCTCAGTCAACTCTGGCGTAGTCAACGGTGTGAAGTTTGTCATACACAGCCGCGATGTGAAACGTACAACTCAGAACAACGGAATTTGTTCACCTGGGAGAAGGAAGGAGAAATGTATTATGGTCAGCTAGAAGAAATTCTGGAGTTTGCTTATACCCAATTCAAAGTTGTGTTGTTTCGAGTTAAGTGGTTCGACTTAACCAACAAAAGAGGTAGAGTCCAACGTTTTAACACTAGAAACAATGATGCCTGGATTGCGGCCTACGCAAAAGGTTTTACCTCTCAAGGGATCTTGAGAAGCTTGCAATCCCCACCAGGCAGTGTACCTGACCGATGTAGTATAGTGTAGTGGCAAGTACCGGGGGATTGATCGTTCTACTTGGGGAATAGTGTTCGTTAGGATTGAAACTGATTAAACTAGGTCTAGAGGTGAGAGATGATTCTTTTTATATTTTTACATTTTACGTAAAGCAGGTAAAAATCTCGGGTATTGGAAGAGTGGGCGGACTTAGTTGCTAGTCAACTAACCCAAATAACTACAAATGCAATAAAAATAAAATAACATGAAAATAAATGGGAGAACTTCTAATATGGAGAAAAGCGTGTTTACTTAGATTTCATTACTCCCTAGTTATCTTTTATTGATTGATAAGTTTGTTACAATTGCATGGGTGCCGGGTTGCATTCCTTAATACCATTCGTGGGGCCGTGTACAATCTTCCCCAACTCTATAAGCTTCTATCTCTTCCTATGACGATACATTTAGCGCCCTATCATAGGCCTTATAAACAGTTACTTATGCATTAAATACAACCATTCAATCATAGTACACATCCGATTCATGTTTCTTAAGACGTTCAAGCATGTTACCATATAGGAGAATTGCCATTTTTCTTAAGCCTAACATCGATAAACATCCACCCAACAACAATTAATAACAAACCATCAACCAATAATCAATAACTAGGTTTCATTAGATTTAAGCAAACACAAATAAACCTAGCCTAGCATGTTAAAAGAAAGAAAAAGCATACGATATAATCAAACAACACATAGACATATTGAATGATCAAAGGATAACTTATCTTTAATTGAACATGAAAGAAAAGAGGGTTTGAAACCCTAAAAATGCTGTAAAAGTCGACTAGGGTTCGTACCCTAAGTTCCCTACCAAAAGTCCTCTTTATGAATGAAAAATAGAAAAGTATATGTAGATTTACAATGGTGACGGCGTCACCTTTTGGGTTGTGACGCCCTCACCTCGCCGTGTTTAGGGTTTCTTGATTGCTTAGATCCACTCTTGACGCCGTCTGGTGCAAATGTGTTCTGGGCCGTCTCTCTTTGTGATAACAAGTGACGCCCTTGGTGAAATAAAACGTGACGCCGTCACGTGTAAACTCCAAAATTCCTTTCTGACCCGTCAAGTGTAAAGTAACTATCCACCTCTTTATCAATGAGTGACGACGTCACCTAGTGATGTTTGACGCCGTCAGGTACTATTCCAGCTTGAATTCTTGACTTTGTCGTTTTCTTCACTTTATGCTCAAAAAACGTCCAAAATGCTTCATTTTCCAGAATTCCGCTCCAAAGTACCTAAATTGACAAAAGAAACAATTTGAGGTAATATTTGATCATATTATCACGACTTAGGGCTTAAATGACCCCCTAAAAGCGTAACACTTTTCGTCTCATCAAACAACATGACACAAATCATTGCAGATAGCTATTCGTTTGAAGATCAACCTCACATTCTCGCAACACAAGCTAAACAAGTCTTCTACTTTGAAGATCCTGCCAGACGACCACTCCATTGGAAGGTCGTCCAAGAAGTGAATCACAACACAACCTGGGATGTCATCGTGGTAGAAGACGATGATGATGTGATCCATGGCAACAACTCATCTAATCTCCAACTGTCTGCTAATTTGAATGATTTGGCATTTGAAACCTTAAATATCAATGGTCAATCAACGTTAGTTGAAGCACCACCACCAATCATTCTTGTTGATGACGACGATGATTTTATTGATGATGAAGACGAAGATCCTTATGATTTAGCAGATTCTAATGCAAACAATTCTGATGATGAAGTTGAAGTTGCGACTGATGTTGTTTATGATAGTGAAGTTGATTTAGAAGATTGATCTAAAATTGTAACTTGTAAAACGACACTTATTTGAATGAAATTGTTATGGATTGTTTAAATGTGTATATTTATTTTAAATGTGTATGTATTTGAATGTGTGCATGCTTATGTTAATTTGTTCCCGAATTTCTATATGTTATTCAACTTGTACTTTTACAGATGGAAGCAGTAGCGCGCGGTCACGGTGGTGACGGTGCCGGTGACCCACCACCCCCTTTTCGTCAGATTGAGAGCGGTCATCGTAGTGGTAAGAAACTTAAACTTGATCATTTGAATTTTGTTACTTGTTATTTTATGACGTTTTCATTTACTTCAATTGTAGGATCGGGCGGACGACCTCGACGAGGAGGTAGGGCGAAAGGTGGAGGCAGGGGTGGAGGTCGGGATGGCGACAGGCCACCGGTCCGTCAAGCCTCGAAGAACGTAGCACTCAGAAAAGCCGTGGAAAGACAGGGCCCACAGTCGATCGAGCTCGAGACTGCAGATCAGAAGACGTACACTCACGTCGGGCCCAACCGCACATGGTTCAGCAACTACGTTGGCGAGCTGGTTAGGTCCCTGCCATTGCACTACCCCTCCTGGTACGAGATTGATGCACAGAAGAGGGATGCGGTCATAAACCGACTCGGGGTCAGTTATTTTATTTTCCTTTTAATTATATCTCTATATTTAGTTATTTGAATGTGTACATTTATTTAAATTTATTCAATTGTGTGTATTTATTTAAATTTGTTTATTTATTTATATCTCTATATTAATATTAACTATATTTGATTGCAGCAATTCTTTAACTTGGAGCGCCACGCCCGCAGTCCAGATTGGGAAAACATCAAGAAAGGCATCAATGCATATCTGGCCAAGCGCTACTCCAACAATAAGCATGACATGAAGAGGGATTACTTTACGAGGAAGGGTGGGCCTGCTGCTGTGGATGTGATACGTAGAAACCCTCCTCCGAACATTGAGCAGTCTGTGTGGGAGGAGCATGTAAAGTTTTACATGAAAGAGAAGAACCTCAAGCGAGCTGCTGTGAACAAAGAGAACAGGAAGAAGAACAAGGTGTACAACTGCCACGGTTCCAAGTCATTGGCCGCTATTCGCCACGACTATGTAAGACTCATTTTATTTTTATAAAATTATTTAATTTTAATTATATATTAACTAAAATTTTTAATTTTATAAAAGTAATTAATTTTAATTATATATTTTTATTTTATAAAAGTATTTAAGTTTAATTAAAATATATATATGGTATTTGATTTGTCATTTTTAATTTGTTTCATCTTATATATATGCATGTGTATATACAGTTTCAAAACAGTGAGGACCATCAGTACCCGTCACTCCAGTGCTTCTACGACACGCACTGCGACAAGGATGGTGTGTGGTTGCAGGATGAGGCTCGGGTTCAATATGTAAGTAATTTTTTATTTTATTTTATTTTTTATTTTTTTTCCAAACAAGCACTTTAATGATTTATTGAAACATAATCTTGTAATTAACCCGACTAATATATTAATTTTCTCAAATTTTTTCAACTATATAGGAAGAGATGGTTCGGCTTCGTGATCTGGGAGCGAATATGCCTGAAGGGGTGGCGTGCACAGAGAAGCAGATACTTGCTATGGTTCTGAAGGGCAAGCAGCGGGGTCACATAGCCGGCAGGGTTAGGGTGTTACCCGGCATGAACAGGCCACCGTTACCATACACCCCGCCTCCACCTCCAGGTATGTACAGTGTGATAATATAGTAATTATAGATTACTCATGACTCAAATTATGTATTGCAATAGCTGTTTTTAAATTTTGATTATTTTGTTTTCAGAAATGGCCGAGATGGCCGTGAAGCTTGCTGAGGCCGAGAAGAAACCCTAAAAATGCTGAAGAGCTTGACCGGTTTTTTCTCGACCAACCCGACATGGTCCCAGTATATTAGTCAGGCGGGTTCTCAAAACGTGGATGGCTCGGGCAGTGGGTCTGGCGCTGGAGGTAGTGGCTCAGCTGGAGGGAGCGGGAGTGGCGGAGGCGATGAGGATGGTTATAGTAATCAAGATGAGTGACTTGGGGATGTAGAGGTACAAACTTGAGTTTTTTTGTGTTGTACTTATGTTTGAAACAATATTTTGGTGACCCTTCTGTTAGTATTTTGTAGTTTAACCTTTTGGCGACTTGAACATCGCGGATATTGAAACATTTGTGGATATGGCAGCTAGGTTTAGATATTACCACACCCCGTTTGTAGACTTTATATGTTTTAATGCATTTTAAGGGTGTTTAGCGATAATTTGCAAGTGTTTTAGCCAATGTCGAGTTGTATGTGTTTAGGACATGTTAAAATTGGTTGGTTAAAGGTTGTGGTTGGTTACAAGTTTTGGTAGATTTTTTCCGGAAAATTTTCCGAAAAAAATCTGGAAATTTGCCGGTATGCAGCCTGCTCTTAGCAGCATACCATTATGATACCGTCGACATGTCGACGGTATGATAACACTAAATTTAATAATTTAATTTATGATACCGTCGACATGTCGACGGTATAATAACATTATATTTATTTATATATTTTATGATACTGACGTCATGACGTTGGTATAATAAAACATAGTTGACCGGCTATGTTGATTTTGACGAAACCATCCCGACGTCATGTCGACGGGACGATTTAAAAATGATTAATGAACACTAATTAGTTAAATAATTAGTATCATTATCCCGTCGACATGTCGACGGGATTATAACGTCGGACCACCATAATCTTTGACTGGAAAACCATGTGGGACCCACTTTGTCGACGGGCATTGTCGACGGGATAGTTGTTCCCGACGAGGTATTCTCGACAAGCTGGGCCCGACGTCATGTCGACAGGAGCGTATCATACCGACGTCATGACGACGGGAAAGTGTCGAAAATGTCGCCGGAAAAAGTCCTGGTTGTACTAGTGAGGGATGTCGACGACTGACCATTAAACATGTTCTAATGTATATGTCTCAAGATATGCAGAGACAAAAGACAGAATCATGTGAAGCTACAAACTAAACTAGTTATGTTGAACTTCTTCTATAGCTTTTAATCATATGAAAATCGAGTGTTAACGAGCTGTATATGTTAAATGGTTACTAAAATTTACATTTTTTTTAGGCCTGTTGATGCATCAACTTTCGAAAGTATATCATTGTATGCATATATATATGTATGTGTTTAGCAAAAATTTGTCGATAACATTGGTAAACTGTTCCACGTTTTAAGTTCGATCTCTCTCACACATGTACTTCATTAAAATATTACAACTTGAAAAAAGAAAACAATTAAATTATACTCGTATCACTTATATTAATTTTTATTAAATAACATACGTAAGGATCAAGCATATACAATAAACGAGGTTGAACATTTTTTGGGGAAACATATAACGTCATTTTGATAATTAATTTTTTATTAACAAGCAGAATGGTGGTTGGTGAAATGTTTTCCTTGAAAGGTCAAAACGAATTAAGTAGACGCTAAATTTTATTACCCTAAGACTAGTGGTAACTTCGTAACAATGACCAACATCATCACCACTACGTCATCGACTCATCGTCATATTAGTTTTTTTCTCAACAACCAACATTACCATCAACAAAGTGTAATAAAACAACAATATCATCACCAACTTCTATTCTTTTCATTTTCTTTATTTTAAACACTAAAATTAAAATTTCATTAATTATAAATCATTACAGTAATAATTAAAATAAAATCAAAACATTACAATAAAAAATAAAATAAACCTACAGAGTATAAAACATTACCAAGGCTTTAAGGCTTATATGAGTTTTTTCGTTGACAAAATCGCTAATAACGTGTATTGTTTGTTCATGTGTTCGTACGAGATCGTAATCACGATTTTGCTCCTATGGATAAAAGTGGGGAGAGATTGTCTTCTTTATGTCTTCGGTAATCATATTATTTAATATAATGCATGCAGGATTTTTAATTATAGCCTCCTTTTTCTTTAGTGCGCCAAACGCTCGTTCCACATCTTTTCTTGATGCTTCGTGCGCTTGCTTATACCTTATTCGCTTTGTATCATACGCACCTGGCTGTGAAATAGACTTAACAAGAACACATCATTCCGGATATATCCCGTCAGTAAGATAATATCCCTATTTAAGCACATCGTTAACCGCAACAGAACCTCTGGTGCTTTCCGTTTTTGAGTTCCTTGAAAATTGGCGATTGACGTATAACGTTGACGTCGTTGGTCGCCCTGGAAATACCAAAGAACACATGTCAAATCCATAAGCCTTGTGAAGCAACCGCATTCAATAAAATGAATGGACGTGGCCAGTGACCACCCCTACAACATTGAGCACGATATGCATTTGGGAAATTAGCCCATGGCCAACTTGTACAGTCAATGCTTCCTAACATCCTAGCAATCCCATGTTTCTCCCCGTGATAAGCATATAGTTTTTTTTGACATAAGTATAAGTAGGCTGTCGCAAAAACTCCTCTCTATGTAAGTCCATAATAGCCTTACAAAAATTTTCGAGAGCATCACGGGAAGTTTTTATACCAATTTGTAGATATTTGTCTAGAGCATCAAGAGCGGTTCCGGATGCCAATTGACGAATTGCAGAGGTACATTTCATTAATGGGGAAATACCAAGTATTCCCGAACAATCACTACCTTGTTGAAAATTCGATGAATGATCGGTTTTTTCCCAAACAATGCGTGTGAATAGTGATCGACTCTCATTCAAAACTGCGTAGAAAGTATTTCTTCGTCATACATTGGGTTTTTTAATGAAGTAAGTGACCACTAGACGATCAAGAGCACAATAACGATCTCTACGTATCGTGTTTTGTGGTATCGAGTTCAAAGAAGGGTAGCTTGATAATTCATATAGTATGTCGTCGCCTCTTTAAAAACTCTAGCTCGATAGTACTAATTTTCTCTTCTACATCCGAGGATGTAAATATGAATTGTTTGGAATCCATTTGTTGTGAGAAATGAGAATTATGTATTTGTATTAACAAGTTTGAATATGTTTTGAAAGTGCGTATAAAAATGAAATGATATTAAGTTATTTATAGGGTATAAAATTAGTTAAATTTTCTTTTTTAAATACAGCACCAACGACTAGTTTTTGACCGTTGGCACACACACGACTCCTCGCACAACTCAGTTTTAGAGACGACCGAGCTCTTCATTTAGCATATCACGACGTGTTGTCCGAGAGTTACTCTAATAGCCAAGACACATCTTCAATGGGTGGAAGTTGCGTGCTCCATCCCATATTACCAAGAGTCTAAGGGTCTGTTTATTTTTTTTCTCTTAGCTAAGGTTCACGTGGGTCCATGTGGGTAGCCCTTAATTGATTGAATGGGGAATGGGTTATATTTCATCCCTTGTGGACTAAGATCAAACAAAGGAAAAAGTGAGCCCTATTTACAAAAATAATAATATTAAATAACTTGATTGTCCATATCCTTCCCATATACAAAAAGAAACGGCCCTTACTTCACTAATTAAACATTGATTATTTAACTACTGAGTTATCCAAGATAGTGTAGCTATTTCAATATTTATTTCTCAATAAAATACAAGTTTGTCAAGAAATCATGACTGAATATTAGGAAGTNCTTAACTTGTAATCTGAAGAAATCATGACTGAATATTAGGAAGTATACATTATCTAAGTTACATGACTAAGTGAATTGAAATTTCTAGATCAAACCATGCATGAACCACGTTTGTGTCAAATCAAATTATTTATTCATTTCACGATAAAGTATGAAGATTTGATTTGATTATATTTTATTTGATATGGGACTAAACTAAGTTAATTTGCGTTGTTCTTAGTTATTGATGATACGTGTTTAGAAATGGATTGACGAGTTCTTATAGCGTTGCCCAGCTGTTATTTGAATTGATTTTGTGTAGTATATACGCATAGTATAGTACCTGTGTTTTCTTATTTTATACTGTTAAAGATTTGGAAGGCTTCTTTTTTGAGTTATTGTGTGATTTTATATACATTATCACAATCAAAAAATCACTTGTATTTAAAAGAATTGCAAGACAAAGTGAATACGAGGTTGTTAGTCATCTAAGCTTACATGAAAAGAAAAACTCACCAAAGCTAAATCTTATATTCAAAATGAATAATTTCAATATATTTCCCCAACAGTTCTAATCCTTATTTCTTATCTCAAATAAATGTATATGTTTTGTTATATACGCAAACAACATTGATTAAATAAGCATCTTGATCGCAATAATTCTGATCCATTTTAGACCTCTCGTTCGTTTGTATTTTGCAAAAACTAACCTTTGTTTGAATATATAATCATTTGTATTGGTCATCTTCATGACTAAAGAATATTTAGAATAATAATACTAATACTGTGGTTTCGAAACAATACGACTTTAGGAAATTTAGTAATGGTGGGGCTGTTTTCATTTTTTAGCATTTTAAAATTCGAATTTCATTTTGAGATGGTTTCTTTGAAACAAAAAGGCTAGTATTTCTATGGTTGAGTGGATTTAGGTAATTTAGTTTGAGATCTAATAATCAAAACTACGTAGTTTTCAAACAATACGACGTAGCTTATATGAAAAACTAACCAAAATTATGTCGTATTGTTTGAAACCTGAGATACTGTTAGCTAACGTGTTTTGCTTATAAAAAAGTAAAAGTAATTTTTACAAAAGTCTAGCAGATTATTCAAGCTTGGAAAAAAGATTAGTTTATAAGAATTTTTTACCTGGTTATATTCTTCAAGTAGAATTACTTTGCTTTTTTTACTATTGCTTAACACAATGTGATAAATGATCGAGCAGATGTTTTTGGATCAGTTAGGTAGGTAAATCTGCTTAGACTAGAGTCAGGGAGTGTGAGCACTAAGTGAGGCTTACCTACGCACCACACAACCCAAAAATACAAGTCGAAAGGTTTTAATATTTTTATTTGATGTGTGAGTGTGTGAGATATTTAGTAAGAATAGATATTTTATTAAAACGTGAGAAGAAGGTGACCAAAACGTGTGAAATGTGAAAATAAGTGACGGGAAGTGAAAGAAAAGAGAAAGCTGGTGTAACGCTAATGTATAAAGTGTATGGGTATAGTACTTACCGGTACCTTTAGCCTTAGCTCTCACATTTCACTTTTATCCTTTTATTTTAGGAAATTTGTGATGTTTGTTACTCCAGTTAGCCAATTATAGCACGGTCCTATCGCCGGCCCATGTTCTGGTATCATCCACAAATTTGTATTTGTATTATATAATTGGGCACATACGAATAATTACAAGCCTTTACATTTATGTGATGTCTAAAATGAGTATTTGTATTATATATTTGGGCACATACGAATAGTTACAAGCCTTAACATTTATGTGATGTCTAAAATAACGCACAATTTAATTGAACAAATTAAAGCTTTCCCTTGCTGTTGCACTGGACTTGCTTGTGTTGTCTCATATTAATTCCATTATTTTTTGGTTCAACTCTGGTTGGACCCTCATTCTTGGTTAGACAACACTGTTGAATGATTTATTGGAGAATTCACGATGGCCCAATTAATAAATGAGATCTTATCTTCTACACTATATATGATCTGTTTAACGTGCATGAAAGTTATGTTAAAGATATGTGTCTACAAAATGCGAAACTATGTGAAGCCACAAAATAAACTACTTATTTATGTTGAGTTCATTCTGATCTATTGCCCTATTGGGCATCAATGTATGATGACGGCCCAATTAATAATGAGAACTTATCTTCGACACTATATAATATGTTTAACGTGGATGAAAGTTAAGTTAAAGATATGTCTACAAAATATGAAACTATGTGAAGCCACAAAATAAACTAACTACTTATGTTGAGTTCATTCTGATCTATTGGGCATCAATGATGATTATATTATTATCGAATATCGTGGATCTAAATATGTTGAAATTTTGTACAACAAAAGTGTTTTTTTTTTTTTTTTTTTTTTTTTTTTTTTTTTTTTTTTTTTTTTTTTTTT
>LBNU01016938.1:51948-73740 GCA_014162995.1 Artemisia annua | reverse complement strand
TTGAAAATAATGTTATATGTGGAAAGTGCAATAGTAACAAAGCACAAGGACTTGTTCTGTCATTAGGACATAGTTTATGTGACTTGTAGTATAAATACTCTCCTAGTGGAAACTAGGAGAGGTGGATGTTCATTGTAATAAGGAGGTGCTTGTGGTTTTCCCTTTCTCTCTCTAGAAAAACACACACACCTTCCCCAATTATTTAATCTAATTTTACCATGTTTAACCTTTATTTCGAGCATCCCCGACCTCCTGAATAGTGATTATTGGTGATAACAACTTCACCAAACGACTCAAGCAAGTAATGAAGACGCAAAGACTCCAACTGTCAGACTTAATGAATATTCGGAAGGCAGGGTTCACAGAATTCAAGACATGCACTACTTCAGAACTTGAATTTGAATACAACATTGAAGAATGTTCATGTGCATTGTCTGAAAACATCACATTGGAAAGGAGACCTATATGGGATCGAATGTATGCTACTACGCATCCTGATGAATTTCAGTTTCAAGATTTTTCTCAACCTTTACCTCTCATTGGTCCTCCCAATTATCCTAAGATTCCCAAAGAGTACTTCTTCAATAATGATTTGCAACATCTCATTCATGGCAACACTAATCCAGCACATCGCTATGCGTCATCTCTCACCAAGTTTAAAGCTGCATCGTATCCTCTCGATGATGTCGAAGAACAAATGAAGGGGTTGTATTCTACATCAGTCTCCAAATACAATGTTGAAGCATCATTGGGTACTCTTCATTGGCCGGAAATGCGCAGATGGTTATACAAATGGAAGCTCACATTCAGAACCAAGAGTAAGGTTTATTCAGAACATCGGATTCTTGGCATCAAAGAAATTCCTGAAGCAGAAAAGAGACATGGCTACAACTTTCTTGACAAGATTGTGGTCAGAAAAAGTGATGACAAGGAATATTCATTCAGTGAAGCAGACTTTCATCGGTTGAATCCTAATGATATCGAAGACATGTACATACTCAAGGTTCAAGGCAAAATTCAGCATCTACCAGGAAATCTTCAGTATGATCTCATCAACTCATTGCTTCTCTTTGCTCATCAGCGAATCATAAAGGCAAGAGTTGAAGATTCACAGTTAGGAATTGAAAGCTATCAAACCACAGTCAACTTTACTGCTCCATAAATGAAGATTCCGGGAATCCCAGGCATGAAACCTTGCTCATTCATCCGAAAACCATATGGGGTCATTTTTGCCAAAAACGGGTCCATGAAGCTCATGAGATACGATGAAACTCACAAGTTCGGGGATCATACGCTAAAACAAATTAGAATTCAGCTGGATCAAAGACTAAAGAAGTACGATCAAGGAACCAGAGAGGGATGGACAAGGGATGATGTACGGAAAGCTCTTGAGTTCATGGAAAGGATTGATCACATACTTAAGTTCCGTAACCATATCCGAACAATGGAGAGCTTGATTGGAGGAAGGGCACCTATTCCCAACATTCTCACCTATCGTCGTCCTGATCAACCACTGCTGTGATTACACCTATTGGTACAAAATTTAAATACATTCATTCATTATCATTCTTCATCATTATGGTTTGTGCACACATAACAATGTACAACCCGCACTTGTAAAGAAACGATCCTGAGGTACGCTTCAGTGCCTCAATCCTTAAACAAGGAGTGAAAGCTTCTTACTTTTAAGTAGAATCAATCAAAATTTTCTAAGTTTACCATAATTCTACTCAAAAGAACAAGCATTCCCTCTCGTATTCAAAAACTTAAAATGATTGTTCATTGTTTGAGGGGGAGTACTTGAAAGATCTTTTGTTCATACAATAATGTTCTTGTTGGAATTCTCCCCATAAGACTCGAAAAGGCATATTTCAATCACAAATTTGTCAAAAATATCATTTGCTATGCCATTTTTTAGGGGGAGAAATGAAAAGGTGATAAAAATATGATGTGCAAAGTTATATCTCGTGTGAGCTCGACTCAGATCTAACCCTCGAATTGACGAACTTTCAAAACTCAGTTATCGAAAGGACATGTTCCGGGACGGGTAATAATTTTAAGCTGGTCTAACCAGTGATGTAAACGTGTCTCGCAAAGGACTTGTCTGAGTAGAATGTACCATTTCGAGAAAATCTTGATATGACGTTTACTTTGACGGGTCTAACTTCCTCTATAGGAATGTTAACAACTTCAAGTTAGTTACTAGGGCCAGTTATCACCTAAAAGCTGATAATGTATCCCTTTAACTAACCACGTAAACGTGTCCCTCGGGTACATGTCTATCAAGAATGGATCAATTCTAAAAGTGCAACTCCTCCCGCATATGCAAATTTCTGTAACATTCATGAGCACATGTGGAGGGGGAGTCTTTCTCAAAATGATATCAAAACCCTCAAAGTGTTAACAAAAGGTTTTATTCATAAACACTTTGAGGAGAACATCAATCATTTGGTTCTAATGGCAACAATAGGATAGTCAAGGAGTTATAAGGTTGACTAAGGTTAAGAAAAACCATCCTATGATCCGCCAGAGCCGGAGGGATCTACCCAAGGACAACACCAATAGATAGAATTAGAAGTCCTTAGGTATGATATAAAAAAAAAGGAGAAATGAATGAAAGGGAAAGAAGGGGTTGAAGAATTAAAAAGAAAAGTAAAGAAAAGGGTGAAAAGAAATAGCCCTCCATTTGTTCAACCTTAGGGCAGACACCGGGTACAATTCATATGCTACTGGTTGTTGTTAAAACAACACCGGTATTGAAGACAAGACGTCATGGACCCAGTGACGCACTGCACTAAACCTTCTTAGCCACTCAAGTGTCTCTCAAAAGATACTTGTTTCATTCTCACGGGGAACCATTGTAATCTATTGACCTTCTCTTAGAGATGGTTGATATTGAAACAGGAGACCTCTCCCTAATCTCCGCATAGGAACCAAATGTGCACTTATCGAGTCTAGAGCCCCGAGATACATCAAAGATCTCTTAGGAACACTTGGAAATTTCTACGACTGGTCATTCTACATCAATGAATGCCAGTTGTAAACTATCGAGTCCTACGCAGATCTTAGCAATCTGCCGAGAACGTTTATGAGAGGAATTACTTATGTATTTCTCAATGATTGAACGGAAATCCTGCCAGGGTCAACATCAAACAGCCCTGACAGCAGGTCACTTCGGTAACTCCTTGTGGGTTACGCTTAGTGTTCGCGGTGGTCCCAACATGGTCTACAGTCGTGGGGTGATCTCCAGCGACTCACCTAATCGTGGGTGTGCTTTTGCATGTCCGTGTAAGCTCCTTCGTGGGTATCCGATTATGAACGGCCTTGGTAAGGGTTAGAGAGAGTTTTCACACTATGCTGTTAACAATCTCTAATTCCGAACCTGTAAGTACCGGTTGTTTATTACTAACGAAATCTTATGCAGCTACAACCACCATCGTGACACGATTTCCACATGCTCATACATACATCTCGAAGTCAACAAAAAGTTCTCACTAAAGATCCATGCAGAAAAGTCAAAGAAAGATTCTTCATCAATATGAATCTACAAAGTTGAATGACAAAGATCTGAAGTTATGTGATGGTCAAAGAAAGATTCCACTTCAAAGAATTCACATCTAAGTATAAGTGAACTACCGAAGCGAAATGATGCAACGTCAAAAGATGTATGAGCATGTTGGAAAGGCGGAAACCCATCGGAGGCTAAGGAGTGACCAAAGGCGGATAATCACATCATAAGAATCACTACAACAAAGAACGATGAACAAAGATCAACAACTACTTAAAGATTTTTTTGAAGACATCGGACGCAACAAATGTCAAAGATTATGAAGATAAACATCGATGTCACGCAACCTTTGATGACCGACCCTTAGGGGGAGATTGTTAGGATCACGTTTTTATTATATCAAGTCTCGGTCATTAAGTTTTGTAATAGGTTGCTCTAGTATATCATTTTGTAATGTTTTAACAATGTTTAGATAAGTTTATTTCATGATTTTCATGTATTTACAAAGTCTAAGGGGTGAAAGCGTTAATAGGTGAAACTTGTGTAAACCCTTAGATCTTCCACTATAAATAGTGGTGTAACCCTCCTTAGAGGGTGTTGGTTCTCTTGGTAATAACATTTCATTTCATTTCACACACTTGAGTTCCTTCCACTCTCTCTCTCTAAACTTACTTTCTCTCTCTAAAGATTATGTGTTCTTATGCTACAAAATGGTAACCTAAAATATTATTTGGACGGAGTAGATAGGATACAACATGAAACATCATTGGAAGGTCCGATATTACAAGACGTTGAAGAAACTATAGAAAGAGAAGAAGTCGAATTAGGGATATCACCTCCGAATACCGAATTAGATGAAGGTGAGTTTGGGTAGATATTGAAGAAGTAGATGTAGAAGATTTTCTGGAAGATTTAATGACTTGAGTATAACGGGTGATGGCAATGCCGAAGCTCGAAATGTATTAGTATTGATATATTTTTTGTTGTATATTGCATTGTTTAAATAAAAGTTATGATTTTATTTTTTTTAGTATGTTTCTGGTGCAAATAAAAAGTTATGATTGTATTTGTTTAGTATGTTTTCGGTGTATTTTTTGATTATATGTTTGATAATTAACAAGTTTATTAAATAAATGTCGAAGTTTTTAGTAAATTTTGAAAAAAAACCGATCTGATAAATATCGGATAAAAAACCGAATCCGAACATTTATAAACGAAAAAACCAAACCGTTAAAAAACCGAAAAAACCCAATTCCGGAAATTTATAACAAAAAAACCGATTCCGAACATTTATAACCGAAAAAAATCGATTTCGGAAAAACCGAAAAAACCAAAACCGGTTATTAGAAAAAACGGTCTTTTTATACCGGTTTTTCCAAAACCGAAAACCGGTTTTAACCGATTTATTTGCACCTCTAGATGACAGTAGTATAGAATTTCACCCTGAATCAGCTTCCTTTCACTTTTTCTAAAAAATTTGATATCTTATAAATCATTGTACTTTAACATCCTAATATAGATGTTATATATTGTGACTTATATTAGACATGTTACTTTGAGAGAGAACAAAAAAACTGCAAGCATCATTAAACCATTAGCATTTTTTGTGATACTTTAAAGTTTTAAAATTAAAAGATTAATTCGATAATATATGTTTATTTTTTGCTTCCAAAAATGCAAGAAGAATAACATAACAGTAATTGCCTTTATTATTATTTTTCACAAGTAAAATATATATGCATGTTGATTAGTTGGAAATTGTTTAATGTTTGTGATTATATTACGTATGTAGAAATGTAAACGTACGTGCTAGATGTATTAGCTAAGAGCATTTATAATGAAAAAACCAAATAAAGATTATTATAAAAAGCTTTTTGATATAGTTTTTCTGCATTACATGACTAATTTTTTAAAAAGCTTTTTGCAAAAGTTTGGTAAACGTCAAGTCTTTCATAGAAGTCCTGGTCATTAAATGAGATTTGCATGAAATGCATTACGTCTTAACTTGATGCATTGTAGATGCTCTAATAGCATTAATTAAGCATCCGCAATGGCTAAACATAACAATAGCTTTTTACTATTTAAAAAAGTATTTTAAAAGAGTTTTTGCATTGCATTGGAAGCTTTTTAAATTTTTTTTAGAAAGACTTGATAAACTTCAAATCTTTTCTAAAAGTCTTATGTATTAAATGTGATATATATTAAATGCAAAAAGTTAAGAAAGACTTTTTGCATTGTGAATGCTGTAATGCTTTAAACTACAAAGACTTTTCTCATTGCAATAAAAATTTTCAATAAATTTTATTTTTCAAAAAGTCATTTTAAAAACTTACTCCAATGCTAAGTTTTTTACAAAAGTTTTTGAAAAGAAAAAAGTAAATTACAAATAGATTGAAACAATGAAGCATTAAATATAAAATTCTTGCTCCAACCGGTTGGATAACTCAAAGTCTTTTAGGAAATTTTTTTAAAAAGTTATGTGTTACAATGGTAAAAGAGTCATTCATAGACTTTTCAAAATAGTAAAAAGTTATTGTAAAAGTTTTCATTGCGGATGATAGGCATAATCACAGTTTTCGATTTTGTTTCACTTGCATTTGCACGGCGTGTTCAAAATTATCTATATATAACAATCCACGATGGACCGGACTCCAAGACTTATAAAATAATACTATTACTTTATTGTGTAATTTTGAAAGGAACGGTGTCCAACACTTGCAAAATAGTACTTTCACTCTACGGGCTATGGAATCTTTTATTATTCGGGCGTATGTTGACTAACACCATTAGTGTAAGGTGTAGAAAGTTTTTTTTTGTTGGGCTGGTTGCTAGCGTAGGATCCAAGTTGGTTGGCCCAAATATTAATTTATAGACATTTACAATAATCTTCAAAAAAAAAAAAAAAATAATAATAAAAATAAAAATATAAAAATAAATTTAACCACTCATACATATATACTAGCAGGGTACCCGCGCGTTGCAGCGGCGGGTACCCTGAAATAAAAATTTTCGATGAATAATGTATTATAGTTTATTATGTCTTTTTTTGACAATAAATTTACGGATATCAAGAATTTCGTATAGCCCGTGCCCGGTCGGGCTCGAACCCGTTGGCCCGTGCCTGTTCGGGCTCGAGCCCGTTTGGTCCGCGCTTATTCGGGCTCAAGCCCATTTGGCCCGTTGCTCGTTCGGGCTTGAATATTTGTATAATGTGCTTTATTATTTATAGTAGTGAAATTTAATGCAAGAATTGTGTTTAACTTGGTTGTACAATATGCTTGATAATTTGTATTTCTTATGTAAGGGGTGTTTTAATAACTGTATTAATTGTATTTATTGACCAGTTAAATAATTGACTACATTAAATAGCATTAATGTGGTGTTTTGTTGTACACTATGCTTCTTGTCTTGTACGTCTAAAAATTATATGCATTAAAGTGTTGTACACTATGTTTCTTTTCTTGTAAGTAGTAGTCATTAATAACATTGACCACTTTAATAGCATTAATGTTGTAAGTCTGAAAATTACATCATGCTTATTTTGTTGTACACTATGCTTATTTTGTTGTAAATCTGAAAATTGGTTGCAGCTATTGTACATTGTGCTTAAATGGTTGTAATTTTTGGTGAAGGGGTGTTTTTAATAGCATTAATGTTGTTTGATAGAATTTTGGTCTTAAATTGACACCACACTTTATTTTGTTGTACAATATGCTTACTTTGTTGTAATTCTGAAAATTGAGTGCATTAAAGTGTTGTAAACCATGCTTAATTGCTTGTAAGTCTTCAAATTTTAGAGAGAGAGTCATTCATGCTTTATATGTAGTATAGATTTATTGTAATGAAATATGAAAACTCAAACAAACCAAACAAAACTGCACCGGTTAATAAGTTTACACGTTAGTAAAATGACGACAGTTAATGAGCTCACACGTTCGTAAATACAATGCAACACCGTGTTAAAAAAACAGAAGTTATCCCGCCGCAACACGACGACGACAACCAACTCGTTATAACCAATTTTACATTACTAATAGATGTTTTACTATTTAATTTAAATTGTAGAAATATTATTATTTAAATTGTAAAATATGATTATTTAATTTGTGAGTAGTTAAATCAATATCTTGAATTTAAAAAAATGTTAGTAATATTTTAATTCACCGACTAAAATGTTCCATGTGATGTACATAACACGATGGGATCAACTTGATTTTTTAATCACTTTCAGTTTATATTGCAAGTCAACTAGCTACCATTATACTGAATGAGGTTCAATTACACTACGCACATTTATCGAAAAAGTGTCAAATACAACTTCGTTATATTCTACTACCAACTTGTTGTAAGTGTCACTAAGTAAGATTAGTGACACCTACTACTGTATCACAAAGGCCTGTCACTAATTAAAGTCACTAAGTAAGATTAGTGACACCTACTACTGTATCACAAAGGCCTGTCACTAATTAAACCACTTCACGGACATTTGTATTCAAGTATGGCTCCACGAAACTGAAAACTATGATAGCAAAATATAAACTGCAAAAAAATGTCCGTAATAACTTAAGCCATTTTTGCATGTTATGCCACTAAAAAGATAAATTTGCAAATTATGCCACTATTGTGGACGTTTCGCTGCAAATTGTGTCCCTCGACCTAACAATCGTTAGAAAATCTCGTTAGTTACTGTTACAAATAGGGGTATTTTTGTCCTTTCATATTTCCCGCCAATCTTCTCACCCACTTACCTCGTTACTTTCCCGATGCAATATGCTCTTGTATATCATAATCTAATTCATAACTCGATCAAACACAAACATTTATACACACCCTATCAATCAAACATGATATTTGGGCATTCATTTATTCAAACACCCAATTCCCCGACCCGCTTGGTTTTCTTTACGGCAAGCATCGATTCCTATTTTTTTTAACTTGCTATTTTATTTTTCCCATATTCTTCTTCGAACAAGCATGTGTAAATAGTATTTTTTGTTAAATTCAAACTTGTAAGTTGTTATTTATTTTGTTTTTCACCGGATGTTAATGAAACTCTGTTCACAATCAAAATCTACCACAATGGTTACTTTACAATCCCACCAAACCGAAGATATCAATTATGAGATACAGACTATGTTGACCTTCATTGATTGTCACTTATTCTCGATTCAAGAGTTTGTTATCATGTTAGATGAGCTAGGATTAAGGGTAGATACGAAACTTTTCACACATTTTAGGATCCCTGTAGAGTCTTTGGATGATGGGCTGGTCCTATTGATGAGTGAGGAAGATGTGGTGACATTATTGAAATACGCGCCTCGGTTAAGGAAATAGAGGTTTACACTGAAACTGATGCTTCAATGGTCGAGCAACATTTGATGCAGATGAGGAGTATGCGTGGTAAGGGTGTGGTCATTGAAGAGATAGAGGAGAAAGATGGTGTTCATAATGAAGCTGATAAAGATAGAAAGGATGTTGTTATGGAAGATCTGAAATATGGAAAGGTGTGTTTGTTAGAGTTGTATGGTGCTACTGAAATGAGAAAAGTGGGTAAGAAGGGTAAGCAGGTTGAGCATTCAACTTTGCCTTCCTCTGGGAGAGTGACTTTCTATGTCTTTTCCTGGCTTTCTCACTAGGCAAATTAGAAAGTCGATGCTCATATAACTGCATTTTGATACTCTCACTTTTCCCTTCGATGAGCTGATCTTGAATTGAAAAAGTGATAGCTTATATAACTGCATTTTGATACTTTTCCCTTCTCTTTGCAGATCATGCTTCATTTAATAATGTTGATTGATGTGAGTTTTTCTTAGATTTTGATGATGAGCTTGTTATTCCAACACCATTGCCAGATGAGAAAAAGAACATAAAAATGGCACAAAGGTTGAGTGATGAGTACGAGTTCAGAGAAATTTTGTTAGAGATTGAGCTTATGGTAGACAATAGCTATAAGAAAATGAAGGAAAATCTTAGCCAAGAAGAGCCTGGAAAGGCTGTAACAGCTATGAATTCAACATTTGACACAATTATACAAAAACTTACTCATGATGATATTGAACAATGTAGGGATGAACCTGATTTTGAGGAGCTGGATGTTATCCATGATACTGAGGATGATCTTAGTATCAATGGTTTGGAGGGGGATTTGCCTACTTGGATGTCAGATGATCATGTAGCTGAACCAGAAATTGGAGTTGATTTGCTAGAAGACCCACACCATCAAGTTGATGAATAAGAGGAGGTCGATGAACATGTCGAGACTGAAGTGCTATATGCCGAGTTAGAATGAATACTTCACGAAGTAGAAATCCTAAACTGTGAACTAAGAGAATATGTGGTAGAACCATTAATGTAGCTGATGTTGCTCCAGTACATGCTGATGTTGCTCCAGTTATAGTTGGACAAAGTCTAGCTAAAGTTGCTCCAATTCTTGATGATGAAGCTCCAAGTGTTACAGAATGTTTCGAAAGGGCTGACCATGAAGCTGGTGAGGAGGTAGCAAGAGCTAAAAAGAGGAAAAGAAAGTCTGCAGCTGAGAGTTTGGGGTGATAGGCAAAGAGGAGAAGATTGTCACCAACTAACAATGGACAAGAGCAGGAGGAGGTTGAATCAAACTGATATGCCAATGGTGATGGTTGTTTAGTTCTTTTGTGATGGTTTCTGATGTAATGTGTGAACACATTTATGGTTTGTTATGGATTTTATATTATGCTTTGTGTCTATCAGTAGGATGGATGTAAAAACAATAACTTTATCTAACTTATGATAGCCTATATCGTAGGCATATTATGGTTTATGTATTCATTATTTGTCATATGTGTAACAATTTGTGTATCTACCCCACCATAAATATACTGTTGAAACATTATCACAATAGAGTGCTTGGACTAATACTTCCATTTCATTCTTATTTCAATAATTACATTGCCTTCGGTTTGATTTCAAAATGGTTAAAGGTTAGTTTCATAGATAATAGTGTTCATTATTTTTATATGTTTTACTTTGTTCTGATACAGTTTTTGTAGATGATGTAATCATTCATGATGGTAAGGAAATCTACCTCTCTAAGTTGACTTATGAAGAGTTTGAAGATTTAATTGTAGCACTACTACCAAGTGAAGGACCAACTAAAGAAATTGTTGTGGCAGCAAAAGGTAGCAAGCTAATATGACAGTTGCAAAGCCTTTAGTTGTTGACAAAGGTAACAAAGAATGGATGGTAAAGAGAAATAATTCCGCACTTGGTTTACAAGTTTTTGCAGTCGAGGGTAAAGAGAAGTAAGTCAAAGAAGTGATGGTAAAGAGGTTAGTGTTTGAATGGTTGTATGTTGATATCTTTTGTTATGGTTTGGTTCTACTTGTTTGTGTTTATGGTTTCTGTTGTTAAATTTGAATGAACAATGTTTAATTAGTTGTTTGTGTTTAATGTTTATTCGACTTGGAAAAGGGTGTGGAACACAAATATTTGACAAAGTTTNATCAACAAACATAATTACAAGTACAAGATTTGGAGGGAATGACTAATTATTTTATTTATTCAAAACACTGATACAAAAGATAACTTCTACATTACAATGACAAACAACCACTTAACTTACAACAACACTTCTACAACAAGAACCTAAACACTTGTTGACTACATATATTTACTTCATTTCATTGCAAACACCATAGAAACAAAGATAGCAAACACAAGAAATGTTGACTTCCAAAATGTCAATGAAGCTGCACACTTCAGCAAATCAATACCCTTTTGATTCAATTCATCCTCAAGCTCCTCAATCCTTTGGTATGTACACACTTGTATTGACCAAATGACCACTGCAAAGCATCCAAACACCCTGAAATGGTCTATGAGGACATGAAGTCTGATGTTCAATGCCTTTCTAGTTCATGTGGGTCTGATGTATACACTTGTAAGAATCCAAATCTTACCATGTTTGACTTTTATAAGTCAACAAATATGCATAAGTAAATTGTGAGATTTTTCAAGGTTGAAAAAATTGTGAATCGGTAGTAGGGGTCGACCTTCTTGTAGCTTATAATCAGACGAGGCATGATTAATTAGATTGACATTTTCGACAAGTTTTGGGTATTTCCAGCAAGTTATGTGTATTCCCAACAAGATTTTACTTAAAAAATACCTTGCAATTGACATAAACAACAATTATAAGTTATTAATATTAGTTTACAATGCGTTTTGAGTATTTCCAGCAAGATTTGAAAGTTTCTACAAGTTTGACCACCGTTGATAGTCGTTGACCATAGTTGACCGCTTTGTTTGACCTATTTACACAAATAGGAAAGGTTGGTGGCCCAATAGAGCCTAGGTGGTGATTAATCGGCCTTGTTGGCATTTTTTTCAAATACTTGGGTATGTTCTTAATCAATTACCTAACACCAAAAATACCCCTTCTTGACTAGCTCTTCATCTGCCATTGAATTTCCCATACTTCAGACCCTTCCATATTGTTTCAACTATACCAAAAACTTCTCCCAAACACCCCTTACTGCATTATCTAACCTAAATAGACCTGGATACACACTGGTGTGGTCCAAAATAACCATATTTTTGGATAAACTTTTAAGTTTTAAAAGTCAAACTTTGCTTATTCGTATCGAAATTTATAGATAAATGATCAACTAAGTAAACAAACATCAATAATCAGTGGCAAAACTAAAAAACAAACTTAATTAATATTTAAAGAGGATCAAACAAAACAAAATTCATTAACACGGATTCATGCGTACAAAAACAGATGATCAACAAAAACTACCCAAAACACAAACATATACAACATATCATCAAAACAAAACTACCCAAACCTAACCTAAGATACCTAATTCCAATTTACCCAAGAAGCATTTCTTTTCACGAGCACTTAAGTCAGATTCTAACACCTGAATATGAAGCGCCATTTCCTGTTTATTATCACGTTTTTGCATATCATTCTTCAAACTAACTGTTGAACATGCCACACGACCACGTGTTGTGTCTAGTACTTCAACTTCTTGTTGCCTAACTTTTATGATTGTGTTGAGTTCGAGGCATAGTTGTTTCAATTGTTCCTTGCGTTTCTTATCTCTTTCGGTTTCTCTACTAAGAAGTTTGGTTACAAACTCTGCCATTCTCAACTCTTGCTCGTGTGTAGCAGCCATTTGCAAAAGTGTAATTAGGAATTTGGGAAAATTTTATGGGTAATGTTTCAAAAGTTATGTCCCTGTGATTAGGGTCACATCGGGAGTGTAACCAGTTATGTGGGTGAGTAAATTGGTGGGAAACACGAAATGACTAAAATACCCCTACTTGGAACAATAATTAACGAGATTTTCTAATGAACGTTAGGTCGAGGGACACTTGCAGACAAACATCCACAATAGTGGCATAATTTGCAAATTTATCTTTTCGATGGCTAAACATGCATTTTCATCTATGCTCATGGATATTTTTAGCAGTTTACCCTATAGTTAATTAGCTAGCTTTCTCATTATACTTTAGATTTAAGCATATCTTATCTTTTGAGTGCTGAATAATCATCAAGACTGCTTCAACTTCTGTCGATAACAACATAGAGCCCATTAAAAGCCTAGTTCAAGTTTTTTGTTCTTTTTGTTTTACGAGTATATGAAGCCAGTAGCATAGAATTTCACCCCAAATCAGCTTCATTTTCTCTATTTCTAACTAAATTTGATATCTTATAAATCATTAAATATTAACATCTAGATGTTAGATACTGTAACTGTTGGAATTTTATACTCATGTCATACATAAATAAATAAAAGCATCAAGTAAGCATAGCGGAAGCATATAAGATCATATAATGTGTAAACTAATTAACCAAATAATAAAGTAAACGTACCGTAGTGATTCTAGCCCGAACAAGAATCAATAAGAGCTATTCTTCAAAACAAGATCAAGAACCCTAATTAGGGTTTATGTGGATTATAAGAATTACCCCTTACCGTTTTTGTAATTCAATCCAAGAATCAAAGAATAGTGTGTTTGATTCACGTTCTTGTACACACGTATTAAAACAAGTTAAAGTTATGCAAGTAATGAAAATAAAAACACTTTGAGGCTTCAAAAATTCAACCCTTATGGAATAGGGGTGTTCGATTTTTGCAAGAGAAAGAGAAGGAAAAACACCAAGAACTATGTGTACAAGAGATGAAAAACAATGAGCCTTGGGTTTGTTTATATAGTGTGAATAACTTGGAGTCCAAGGCACAAACGAGGTGGAGAACCCTCCCTTGGCCGATCAGTTTAGGAGTCCCAAAGGGGTTCCGGAACCTTCTTTGACTTCCAATTATTCACACATAAAAACTTTCCTTTTCTTCGTCTAACGGTCGTTAGTCTTTTCCGTTAAATGTCTAACGATCGTTAAGTGTTTATTTTTAATTAATAATTAATATAACATTTATAAATAATTATTAATCTTTAACTTTCATACGTAAAGTGTGCAATCCCGTGATCTCGAGTTCGATCTAACACACATCTATTATTTTATCGTCTATAAAACTAACAGCTCCCACTTAGACATATCATAATAGATGTGATCACATTCGGTTATCGTCTTGCAACAAGCCGATGCCTCTTAGTACGAATCGAGTAAGGCTCCTAGAAAACCTTTTAATGATTACTCATTATTATCATCCTTTTGTTTCTAATACCATGTTAATAAGGATACGGATCAAAGTCATTCCTTAATCAACAATTTTGTTTCTCGTTGTATGTGATTGACAAGATTACCAAGTCGTCTGAACATATTCAGGGAAGATCTTGGGCGTGGCCACGCAAACATCTTGACAACCCTACGAGGGGCCCAACAGTATTAAACTCCAAAAATTTATTTGAAGGAACAAATTCTGTATTGACTACAAGCAAAACCCATAAACTTTGTAACACTTCCGAAAACAACCCTTATAACTACCAGTTACGTATAGCGTTAGATTGCTTCATAAAAATGCACTACATTCACGACAGTTATCTTGTATCTCAAGTCTGAGGACAACTTCTTAGGATTTACTTAATGACAAGATCCATAAAGTAACATCATATAGTTGGGATAAGTCCTATATTCAGTATCATTGAATATCATCTGAAATGGCATGACTACGCATCAATATACTATAAGTATATTATACCAAACTTCAGATTTGTCTTAATTTAATAATACTCCCATATTATTAACTGACAATGGGCAATTTAGAATAACATGTATTCATGGATTAAACATGCAAAAACAGGACAAACACTAATTTACAATGACAATAAACATAACAAAATACTTTCATTAAAACAATAATTGTTTACAATATCCTTTATCCAAATACTAATCACAGTTATGCATGAAACTACTAGCTAATTTAAGTCCAATGCCATTGGATAGTTCAGTAAGCTTTTCTTTAGCTAAAGCCTTAGTGAATGGATCAGCTAAGTTATCATCCGTGTGAACTTTCAGTAGATTTATTTCACCATTAAGAACTTGTTCTCGAACATAGTGATACTTCCATAGAAAATGTCTGGTGCCCCGCATTACTCCAGGTTCATGGGAAAATATGATTGCAGCAGAATTGTCACAATACATATTAATAGGTAATTCAATTGAAGGCATAACACCAAGCCCTGAAATGAATTTCCTAATCCAAACAGCCTCCATAGCAGCTTCCGAAGCAGCAATGTATTCGGCTTCTGTCGCAGACATCGCAATTGTACTCTGCTTCTTGCTCCTCCAGTCTACTGCTCCTCTATTGATAACAAAGACATAACCCGTCTGAGACTTCACATCATCTTTGTCACATTGCCAGGACGCATCTACAAAACCTGTAACATCAAGTTCTGTATCTAGAACTCCACCATATACCAAAAACATATCTTTTGTACTTCGTAAATACTTAAGAATATGTTTAACAGCAATCCAATGTTTTTTACCTGGATTCTGTTGAAATTGACTGGTAATATTTTGAGCATACGCCACATCGGGCCTTGTGCATTTCGCAGCATACATAAGAGATCCTACAGCCGAAGCATAAGGAACTTTACTCATGCACGCCACCTCAGCAGGTGTTGATGCACAAAACTCATTGCATAAGCCATGTTTTACTTCCATTGGCAAATATCCTTTCTTGGAATTTTGCATATTGAATCTCTTCAATATTTTGTCAATGTAAGCACTTTGACTTAATCCAATTAACCGCCTAGATCTATCTCTGTAGATCTTAATTCCCAGAATGTATGCAACTTCTCCTAAATCTTTCATAGAAAAACACTTTCCAAGATATGTGACTGGCTCCAAAACAGTCAGTCCAAAGTCAACCACAGATGTGGTCAAGATGGCCAAACAGCTTGTGCCAGTTCTTCCGAGGAATACAGGGTTATACCGGGTCGTTAAGTCCCGACGAGGTGTGAATGGTATTTAAACGAATTGTGATCGGGTGATTTTGAACAGGAAAGGGGTTATGAGTGATTTGGATGATTACACTAAGAGAATTTGAATGAAAAGAACTTAAATCAGCTGTATTAACAATAACGTGAAAGCAGAATAACCTAAGACGGATTAAAACTTAGAAACGCGCGATTACGTTAAAAATAACGTAATCGTACAAAATAAAAAGTGAAAATTGAGCAATATAAGGCCTACGGGTATGAAAATAATATTTTTACAAACCTAATGATAAAAGAAAATTTTTGGAAAAAGAAAATTATTTTTTAGACTATTTATATATTTATTATTAATTAAAAAACTAATTAATTACTATTAAAACTAATTTAAATTATAATAAATAGCAAATGAACAGCGATAGATCTAAAACTTTTTCTAAAAATACTTATTAGTATTAGAAACTTAAGAAAATACAAAAGTGCCAGAAGAGCTTATAGATAAGATGGAAATTAAGCTAAAAGGGAAATAGGCTTAAAAGAACTTGTTATACTATAAAAATAAATAAGGAAAACAAGTACACTAACACACACCTAGGGGAGATGGTGCACGACCCAGGCTTGATCTTGACCAGGAGGTATAGGGTTCAAGTCCCACTTATGGCAGTTTTTGCAAACAATTTTATTTTGGATTTTTCTTTTGCAAAACTACTTAACAACTGAAAATAATAACTTTTTAAAAAGACAGCTTTTCTAAAAATGATAAATAAGCTTATTGTGAGCTTAAAAATCCAATCAGAACATAAAATAAGCAAAAAGGAGAATTTTAAGCTTGAAAAGCTAATCAACAAACTACAAACTGAACTCAGAAGCAACAATAGGCTAGACAAAAGGTACGAGCTAACAAACACAATCACAAACAACAACTGATAACAACAATTAATAGCTAAGAATCAGAAATGAGCGAGAAATAAAAAACACTTGGTACTGCTGATTACTTCAACAAAAACAGTCCAAACGGGGCAGGTTTGGGGGCACAAACAGGCATGCAAATAGGCAAAATAGGGGCAACAAAAGGTAAGTCTAACAAGACAACCTAGGCGGCTATCAAAAACAACAAGAACCAAGAAAAATGATCAACAAATGAGCAAGATCTGAGTCAAAGTAAATTGGGTCAAACTGGGTAAGCTGGGTGCAGGGCAATCAATAGGTCACATAGCTCACTTTGGACACAGATTCAAGTGGCCAAATGGGTTCCGAATGATAAATTCCTATTTGATCCTGATTCACAAGCTACCAGAGGGCTCACAACAACAATCTTTATTTAATTCTAGTGAATATCAAAGCCTACAATNAGATCTGAGTCAAAGTAAATTGGGTCAAACTGGGTAAGCTGGGTGCAGGGCAATCAATAGGTCACATAGCTCACTTTGGACACAGATTCAAGTGGCCAAATGGGTTCCGAATGATAAATTCCTATTTGATCCTGATTCACAAGCTACCAGAGGGCTCACAACAACAATCTTTATTTAATTCTAGTGAATATCAAAGCCTACAATTTATCTGATATTTCACTCCATTTCAACAGATTGAACATTCTGACTTTTTTCTATTTTGATGAATGTTGACTAAGGTGAACTTCAATGGATCAAAACTCTCCCAAGATGTTAAATGAACATATTTAAGCATGAAAATCACAAATTCAAACACCATAAGCAACAAATAAACAAGTATGCAGGAACAGATTACACATTAAGCAGACAGTTATAAAGATTAATGATCATTTTGACTTTTATCAAAAGGGAACTGGATTTTATGCTGCAACTACACTATTAGGACCTATTGTCGGGTGACTGAACCACAAAAAACAACTCTAACCAACTTGAACTCAGAAAATGCAAAAGATCCAAACACCCCTTAGAAACAGACTTTAACAAGTTATGAAGCAAATAATCAAATTAAGCAAGGAAACTGATAAGTAAGCTACTACTAGTCTGAATTAAGCAGAAATGAGCAAAGATAAACAATAAATACCATCTATAATTAACAAGAACAAAACATGAAAAATTATACTAAAAATATGAAATTTAGTAAACAAGAATGTAAGACCTTGACCCAAGCTGAACAAGGGTCTCTTTCAAGCAGCTACAAGCTCTAGCTTGTTTTAAAACAAGCTAGTAAAATGTCCCTCTTGCCATTTCCAAAACTGGCAACTTCCTTAGCATCCTGTCTCATATGTCAAGGTATTCTGTGATGATCTTTTGCTTCTATCTATCCATTATTTATGTTGTCTTTTGTGATTTCAGAATTTAAATAAGCTTATGAAAATATTACATTGACAATAAAGCTTAAACAAGATTTTGAGCTGCAACTTAACTTTTATATTAAAACTAAAAATTGAGTACAGAGTTTGGAATCTGAAGGCTGGAATACTTATATTAACTTGAAAATAGATTACGACTTAAACTAGACTACATAAAAAAGAGAAGCATTAAAATTACACTACGGGCTAAAAACTAACTACTAGCTAACTAAGTAACACCTCTGCCCTTCTCCTTCTTTCTTCATTTATAGACTTCCAAAAAGGGTCCTGGAGCTTTCCGACTTCTTTTCTAAACCGTTGGATGAGCTTAGGCTTCATCACAGCCTTTAAATGGATTTGGCGCCCATTTGAGGCCTTGAATGGAGGCCCTGGAGTGAGGTTATTCAGCACGTGGGTTGGTGGAGTAGGGAGACAAGGATGTTGGGACATGGTCTGGGTTTGATATGACTGGCTTTTTGGCGGGCAACCAAGGATGAAGAAGGAGGGTTGCCCTGGTTCAACCTTTTGAATCTGGTTATGTAACCAGGGGGGCCAGTGGGTTGTTGGGCTTGGGTAAGGATTGGATTGTTTTGGTTTTGGGTTTAAGTAACAAGAGGTCCATTTGTTAAACACAAGGACCAAATGTGTGATTTTGAAAATTAAGGGGTGAGTTCTGCCAATCTCCAAAAATTATCACAAGGATCATTTTTGCCAAGCTTAAATAATATAAGGACCTTGTTGAATATTTTCCAAATTCAAACACCCAGGGACCATTTCTGCCATTTTCAAAAGTTGAGGGGCCTTTTCTGCCATTTGCCCAAAGTTTCATTCAAGGACCAGTTTTGAAAACTTAGAATATTACAGGGACCTTGAATGATAAATTTCCACCTTTTTGAATTCTAGGGACTATTTTTGCCAATCTTTGAAAGATCAGGGACTGAAAATGCCAATTATGCAATTTTTGTTTGTTTTTCGTTTGTTTTCAATCCTTTTGTCCCTGAAACTTATAAAAACATAGTCCAATGATATTTTCTACATTTTGAGACTTTTTAAAATTTTTTTGACTGTATTTGAGGTCTAAATGTGAAAGAAATGATGAGTATTTACATACTCATCAATATGCCTTAACATTTTGAAAACTTGGAATGTCTTTTCCCATGATTAATATGTCATCAATATATAAAATTAGGAAAATTACATTATCACTCCCACTAGCTTTGTGATATACACATGGCTCATCGAGATTCTGAGTAAATCCAAACTTTTTAATCTCAGCATCAAATCTCTTATTCCATTGCCGTGATGCTTGCTTCAATCCATAAATGGATCTTTGAAGTTTTCATACACGATTTGGGAAATCTGGATTCTCAAACCCTTCTGGTTGAGTCATATAGATTTCTTCATCTAAATAACCATTTAAGAAAGCAGTTTTTACATCCATTTGCCAAATCTCATAGTCATACTATGCTGCTATGGCTATAAGAATCCTAATAGCTCTTATGTCTGCTAAAGGAGAGAAAGTCTCCTCGTAGTCAATTCCAAAAGTTTGTGTAAAACCTTTAGCTCAAGACGAGCCTTATAGGTGTGTACATTACCATCCATGTCAGTTTTCTTCTTGAAGAGCCACTTAATCCCAACTACCTTGGCATTAGGAGGAATGTCTACTTCAATCCAGACTTCATTATCTTTCATGGATTGCATTTCCCCATCCATAGCAACCTTCCATTTTTCCTTTTCAGGACTATTCATGGCTGCTCTATAACTAGTAGGTTCACTAAGATCCCCTAGTATAGTTTCCTCACATTCTACGTTAAGACATAGACAGTCAGGAGCTCGTACAGTTCTAGAAGACTTACGAATGGGAAGTGCTTCAACTTCAGGTGGAGGACCCAGAATATCAGGTTCCACAGGAAATGCGCTAGTATTTTCTGAAGGTAATGCATTATCTAGACCATCTTCCAGATCATAGATTCTCCCACTGAATTCTTGAGATATGAGATCCTTTTCAAGAAAGTCTCCATACCTTGCAACAAAAACTTTGTTTTCAGGTGGGTAGTAAAAGTAGTAACCCATCGTTTCCTTTGGGTGTCCTACAAAAATGCACTTTACAGATCTTTGTTGGAGTTTATCTGCTGAGTCACGTTTAACATATGCCTCGCAACCCCAGACCTTTAAATAAGACAAGTTCGGAGCTTTTTCAGCCCATATTTCATATGGTGTCTTATCAACCTTTTTTTTGGGAACCATATTTAGAATGCGAACCGCAAATTCTAAAGCATAATCCCAAAAGGACAAGTTAAGAGTAGTAAGATTAAACATAGATCGCACTATATCTAATAATGTACGATTCCTTCTCTCAAATACACCATTTTGTTGTGGAGTATATGGAGATGTGAGATTCTGGACAATTCCATTCTCAACTAAGAAATCTTTAAACTCTTGACTTAGGTATTCACCGCCTCGATCAGAACGAAGAGCTTTAATCTTCTTTCCCAATTGCAATTCTACTTCTGCTTTGAAAACTTTAAATGTTTCAAATACCTCATGTTTATGTTTAAGTAAATAAACATAACCATAACGGCTGAAATGATCTGTAAATGTTAAGAAGTAGACAGCACCTCTCCTTGACACATGTCTAAGTGGTCCACAGACATCAGTATGTATTAAACCAAGTAGATCAAAAGCCCTTTCCATATTACTATGAAAAGGTTTCTTTGTCATCTTCCCAGATATACAAGACTCACACTTATCATATGATTCATCATTGATATTTTTCAAAAGCCCATCACGTTGCAGCTTTTGCATGCGAGTCTTGCCTATATAAGCAAGTCTACAGTGCCAAAGGTAAGACGAATTCAAGTCATACTTCATTCTCTTACTTATGCTATACATTGAATTATTATTGTTGGAAACATTATCATTCATATCAATTTCAAACACACCATTCACAGCAACAGCATTAAAATAAAATACACCATTTAAAGAAACAGAAATTTTATTGCCATCAATAGTATGAGTAAAACCAAGATCAATAGTATGAGTAACACCTCTAACAATAGAAGGTGTATAATGACAATTGTTTAAAACCAGTACTAAACCTGAAGGTAAATGATGAGGCGAAAAGTGTACCGCTTTTCGGGGGTCATTTAAGCCCTAAATCGTATTTATTTGATCAAATATCGCCCAAAATCGTTCCTTTTGGCATTTTAGGTACTTTGGAGAGAAATTCTGGAAAAGGAAGCATTTTGGACGTTTTCGGAGCATAAAAGTGAAGAATTCGACAAAGTGTCAAAAATCTGCTGGAATAGTACCTTGACAGCGTCAAGACCACGCTTGACGGCGTCAAGCCTTGACGGGCCAGAACACAAATTTAGAGTTTAAAGGGGGACGGCGTCAAGAAGGCTATCAAGAAACCCTAACCACGGCGAGGTGACGGCGTCAAGTCCATAACGTGACGCCGTCAGATCTGTTTTTCTATATATATTCGCATAATTTTTAGTCATTATTGTGGAACTTTTTAGAGAGAAACCCTAGACGATTTTTGCAGCTTTTTTAAGGGTTTTATACCCTTGGATCTCTCATGTTACATTGAAGATAAGTAATC
>LBNU01016938.1:0-51342 GCA_014162995.1 Artemisia annua | reverse complement strand
GAAACAAGTTTGTTTGGGGATGAGGGTAGAGTTGAGCCACCTAGCTGCATGTCATGGTTAGGCCATACCATAATACAAGATGAACACATAGGTGACCTTGATGTGATGGAGGATTTAGCCGAACATGATCACATTGATCAAAAAGACCTAGGTTTTATGATCGATGACGATGAATCTCAAGAAACAGATGATGAATCTTTTGGGCAATTTGAATATAGCAGTCATGATCCTTATGATTCGGATATAGAAGTTGAGATGCCTTGAAAAGCACTCGAGATACTTGGGAAAATGTTAGGGTTAGATTCTACTAAAACACATGATGAGATAAGGATGAGGTAAATAACACAAACCTACAAAGTACCCCACAACTCCTACCATCACTTGAGGAGTACACACCACCCGTGACCTACCCGGAAGAAGTAAATGAGACTATAGGAACCCCAATAGAGGTAGAGACCTTGGACCAAACACAACTAGAGGATATAGGTTTGAATGCTTATAGTGATCACAACCTTACTCTTAGTTCTAGGGAATTTCCTAGTTTTGATGAACCGGAGCCTCAACCAAAACCGTTACCTAATCTTCCATCTTTAGATGTGAATTTAGGAATTGAAAAAGGCCCCAATCTACCCATCAAACCAAATAGTCCGGGTAATGTTAAGATTAAGGTAGTAGACTCTAGGCCATGTGGAGTGGAAGCTAATATAGGAGTGAACCATGACCTTACATACTTACATCACCCATTCATGATTGATCACAAGAAACATTATGGGTTTAAACCGGGTTTATTAGGTCAAGATGGATTTCCAACTAGGAATCTCTCGAAGTTGATAGAAGATGATCCCTTTTTAGGAGAAAACTTTAATTCATCCATGGACCAAAGTGAACTAGGTAAGTTTATGATGAAAGGAGCATACCCCTTTGAGTATATAATTCATCCACCACTCTTTCCCCACGAGGCATACTTCCACCGAGATGGTGTGTATCGCTAGTACCACCAGCACTTAATCTTAAGTGTAGGGAAAACCTCACCTTTATCCGTTAAATAAGGATAGAGTCAGGCTCGTGACTCGAACAAAAACAAGCGCTTCTTGGGAGGCAACCCAAGCTTTGTGTGTTTATTTATTTGTTTGTTTGATTTTATTTGTTTCCGTGTGTATGTTTTATTTTTATTGTTATTGATTCATGCTTCAAACTAAATTGTGAAAATGCTTTATTTTGTTTTTAACTTCGTCTTAACTACATATAAAGGTATTTTGCAAAAGATAAGTGTAAGGGAAATCTAAATCGGTTTATAAGAACAAATGAACATGAATCATAACAATGTTAAATTGACATACATATTAGTAATTGTTTGAGTCAAACGCTTGTATCGAGTCATAATGATATTTTGCAGGATTTCCCAGGAAGTAAGAATTGAGTTTTTCCAGAAATTTTCTGGAAACTTAACATGAAAAATCTATCAGATCACTTCTGACGGCGTCAGGCACTGTTTTCTGGAATTTTTTGAAAGTTTTGTTTTTCTTCCGGAATCATAAAATGCTTTATAAGATCTCTAACTTATAAACTCCAGGAATCTGCAAAATATTCATTCCACAAGCATTATATCCTTATACAGATTTATCCCGCCGATGTTATGCCGGTTTCGTGTTCGTTTTCTTAGGTTTAACAGGTTATTTTGGACAAGAAGATGATTTATATTTTGAAAGGGAAGCTTTGAGCGTTCATTTTCTTGGAAGAAGATCTAACCATGTTACCACTTTATCCACCGAGCGAATCAGGGGAGTATTTGATTTCATTCTTTACCTTATTTACTTTTACATCTTGTTATTTGAACATTGGGGACAATGTTCATCTTAAGTGTAAGGGGGGGGGGGGTAAATTACGATACCTTAGAGAATGCAATTACGCTTGATTTTTGTTTGTTTAAAGGTAGATGTGTAATAAAACCGAGATAAATACCTGTTAGGGCAATTTTAGTGCCAAATTTAAAATTTTTTATGACATTTAGGAGTGAAACTTTGGTCTTAATGAGCGTCTCATGGATAGGAGTTATATGACTAGCACAAAAACCGTACCACTAAAAAATTTTCCACCCCAAATATGTGAGGTTCGCCCCTAGAATTGGTAGGAAAAGCATTCATCTTTAATGCTTGTGTGTGTACCAGTAGCACTTAGATTCTAGAACATGCGTTAGGACCATCCCGAATCCACAAGTGAGACTACATTCGTGTAGTTAGATTTACTACGTGATAAGAGGCATTAGGATAACCCTTGTTTTTAAACCCATATTATAATTACTTGACCAATGAAGCCAATGAACTTGACTAATAAAGTCAAGTAATTCTCCCACACCCTTGCGTTGTACTCATTTTTTGTACACGATACCCCTAGTACACCCCTCCGAGCCTATCTTTTCGTTTCTAACTTTAAGCAATTTACTTAAAGGAAGAATTTGTTACACCCCACTTAAATGTACACCCAAATCGCCTTAGCCTACCTTGTATGCACTCACCTTTAGTGCATTATTGTGACTACATTTGTTTAAACCCTTAGTTAATTATCTAATTGATTACATGGTTGCTAAGTCAAGTCATATCCTTGTACATATTATTTTGGGACGATTGGGACTCATGGGTAAAGTACTAGTGTAATAGAGTAATGGGGAAGAACAACATTATTACCCCCATATGTGCTAAATATTTTAAAAGTACTCCAAGTGTTTCGATTATCTTAATTCGAGTCATTAGATTAGTTATTTGTAAAGTATGTAAAACTTCAAGTGTAAGGGGAGAACCGAGGCCCCTTTGATGTATTATTTTGGATGGTAGGGCAAGAATGTATGCAAAAAAATAATAATAATAATAATAATAATAATAATAATAATAATAATAATAAACCGAAAAAATCAAGAAAAATACAAAAAAAATGAGAAAAAGAAAAGTAGAAAAAAATATACGGACCACCATCCTGTTTCTTTTTATATTTATTTTATGTTTTTATTAGTTTTTGATTAGCGTTAGTCGAGTCTAGTCTTGGCTTAGCAACGCCATATTGTACATGTAATTAATCAAGATCTTTAACTCGCCACCAGTAAAATATCCCTTTTCCAACAAAACCGTGTTTATCATATCCCTACACCTCATTACAACCCCTTTTGTAAAGTCCTCTTTGATAGTTTATCTTAGGTGCTTACGCCTAGTGGAGAAGGTCTTCGATCCTTTCCCAAGCCTATGGTAATCTATTTGCTATGACAGGTAGTGAGAGATATTGTCCATTTTCATTTATGAGATATAATTCTATGACACCTGAGAGATGTGAGTATCTGAACACTACTTGCGAGGTGCTAGTATGTAATCTCCGTGCTTATTATGATTGAAGGGGAATGATTATTTGTTGTAATTACTTTTATATTAGCGTTAAATGACCCCTAAATTGTATTTTGATTAGAATAAAAGCGCATTTGCTTGAGGACAAGCAAATCTCAAGTGTAAAGGTATTTGATGAGGCGAAAAGTGTACCGCTTTTCGGGGGTCATTTAAGCCGTAAATCGTATTTATTTGATCAAATATCGCCCTAAATCGTTCCTTTTGGCATTTTAGGTACTTTGGAGAGAAATTCTGGAAAAGGAAGCATTTTGGACGTTTTCGGAGCATAAAAGTGAAGAATTCGACAAAGTGTCAAAAATCTGTCGGAACAGTACCTTGACAGCGTCAAGACCACGCTTGACGGCGTCAAGCCTTGATGGGCCAGAACACAAATTTAGAGTTTAAAGGGGGACGGCGTTAAGAAGGCTATCAAGAAACCCTAACCATGGCGAGGTGACGGCGTCAAGTCCATAACGTGACGCCGTCAGATCTGTTTTTCTATATATATTCGCATAATTTTTAGTCATTAGTGTGGAACTTTTTAGAGAGAAACCCTAGACGATTTTTGCAGCTTTTTTAAGGGTTTTATACCCTTGGATCTCTCATGTTACATTGAAGATAAGTAATCAATTACTCATTCAATATGTCTATGTGTTGTTTGATTCTATCTTGTTCTTGTCTTTTATTTAACATGCTAGGCTAAGTTTTCTTTGTGTTTGCTTAGATCTAATGAAACCTAACTATTGATTATCGATTGAATGGTGTGTTATTAATTGTATTGGATGGGTGATTATCGATGTTAGGCTTAAGAAAACTGGCAGACTTCTGGTTGGTAACATGCTTGAACGTCTTAAGAAACATGAACCAAGGTGTACTAAGGTTATTTTGATTGTATTTAATGCATGAGTGAATTCTAGTGATCCCATGTTAGGAGCTTCTTAGCCGGCTCGACATATGAGTGAAGTAAGATCTCATAGAGTTAGGGGAAATCCGTACACACCCCTACGAACGGTATTAAGGAATACAATCCATCATCCACGCAATTAATACACACTATTCAATCGGTAAAAGATAGTTAGGGAGTAAGGAAATCTAAATAAACACACTTCTCTCCATTATAGTTTTCACAACCATTTACTTTCTCGTTATTTTATTTTATTTGCATTAGTAGTTATTTGGGTTAGTTTACTAGCAACTAATTCCGCCCACTCTTCCAAAACCCGAGATTTTTACTTGCTTTCCTAAAAACAAAAAAATACAAAAAGAATCTTCCCTCACCTCTAGACCTATTAGAGTAGCTTTTCAATCCTAACGACACTATTCCCGCAGAGAACGATCAATCCCCCGGTACTTGCCACTACACTATACTACATCGGTCAGGTACACTACCTGGTGGGTATTGCAAGCTTCTCAAGATCCCTTGAGAAGTAAAACCCTAGTGCGTGGTCGCAATCCCGCGCATCAGTAAAACTAAATTAAACACTCCTATGGCTTCAACAACTGCTTGTGCTCCATTGCCCACTTGCAGAAATTGCTCTCCATAAGATAGTCTTCTTTCCTCTCTAAACCGCTACAGTGTATTACAAATGTTAATACCACATCCAGTATCATATACCCAGGAATTTATTTTATGAGAAAAAGTAAATAATTCAATAACAAATAAGTTACCTGAAGTGCTGGCGCCCACGTGCTCAACCTTCTTGATCCTATTTGCTGGCAATTCATCGAGATAAAGAGGGCAGTTCCTCTTCCAGTGACCCACTACATTGCAGTAGTGACACCCTTGATCCTTCTTCGGATTATCCTTCTTGACAGGAGGAGGGTTAGAGTTTTTCTTGGGTTGAGGAGGTTGATAAGCCATAACCTACTTACCCTTATCATCCTTTCCTATTCCTTTTCCCTTACCCTTCTTCTTGTTTGCAGTTGGCTTGTTAATTCTACCCCTTTGAATAGCAAGTACCTGGGGTGTAGGAGCCTTTGGTGGTAAACCTTTCTCATAATCAATGAGCAATGCGTGCAATTCACTCACTGTCTTCCCCACGCAATGCATATTGAAATGCCTAACAAAACCACTAAAATCCTTGTTAAGGGATCTATTGATTAAGTTAACACTCATATCATTATCATAGGGTTTACCGAGTGCTTGTAATCGATCCATGTAACTTTTCATTTTTAATACATGAGCACTCACAGGTTCACCATCAGCCTGTTTACAACCGTGTAGAGATTCCATCAAATCGTAAAGTTCTACATTTGCTGGTTTTTCATACAGTTTTGGAAGCTCGGTTATCATGTCCATAGGAAAGAAATCTTCAAACTGCCTTTGTAGAGTAGGTGTCATTCCTCCCAACATTAAACAAGCCACATCAATATGCGTCTTATAGGCTTCTTTCCAAGTGGCTTTCATTGCAGGAGTTGCATCTGGCCCAGTTGGTTCAACAAGACAAGGCGTTTTCAGAAACTCAAGTTGGTCAGTCACTCTCAAGACGATCCTGAGTGAACGATACCATTCATTGAAATTATCTGTGCCAGTCAATTTTTCTCGTTCAAAGTGAGCTTTGTACGCAGAACTCAAAGTGATGTTATTGGTTTGAGCCATTTCTACAGATAAGAAAGTTCAAATCATTAGTATTTTTGATAATACAATTTTTCAAGAAATAAAATACCCTAGGAAATAAAATCCATAGAATTTTCTTGAAAACTAGGATCCACATTAACATAGATTCATCACATTCAGTTGATCTGCAAGTAATGAATTTATAGAATGTGGTAACTTGTCGTACAATAATTGGCATAACATTTTTCCAATTCCTAGAATTTATGGGATTATATTCACAAAAACCTTTGTAATATAAGCATGTTTCGTCCCCATCTGAATGCCTTGAGTCCAAGCTCTCACTTTCTACTCAATTTAAGTCGTCTAATTTAAAAACTACAAACTTTCATAATTTCATTACATTCAGTTGATCTGCTAGTAATGAAATTACAAAGTTCACCTCTTCATTGAGATCTAGCCAAGTTCCCACATGACGTAAATCACAACTTCAAGTGTACTTTAATTAGATGGCGTTCGACTTAATTTTAAGGGTAGTAATTTTGACGTGTGATCAAAATAATGTATGAAGAAGCATGCATACAACTTCATAACATTGGTTTTTACAAAATATTTTTATTACCAATTCACTAAGATCAAATTAACAAAGTTTTAATTGAGGTATTGGGTTCACCAATTAAAGAATTACTAACAATTATCATCCACTATACCGTACTTTTGCATAAGACCTAAAGCTTAGTGTATCGGGTAATCATAGTGGAATTGTAGTCAATTCACCCTTAAGATGATATTGTACTTAAAATAGTGATATAGGTAAGTCTAGATCGGCGAACAAGCGGTTATAGAGAACCAGTAGGTGCATGATCTTTAAAAACCCTTCTCTACAAGCACATTGTTCGGCGACTTTCGGTCTGCCTTTGATATGTGCCTTTTTACACATATCTTTCCTTCCATTTTCCGTACCAAAACATCCAAAAACACCTGAAAACGACCAAATAATATCAAAAATATCTTTTGAGTGTGTTTTTAAGCGTTTCAGGTGTAAAGGATTGAAAACAAACGAAAAACTAAGCAAAATTGCCAAATTGTCAAAATCAGTCCCTATACTTTCAGAAAATGGCAGAAATGGCCCTTGGATAAAATATTTTGAAGAAAAGTCAACAATAGTCCCCCAGGAATCTTGAAATGACAAATTTTACCCTTGGAGTTCAAGTTTGCAAAAATGGCAAAACTGGCCCCTCAACTTTTGAAAAATGTCATTTAAGGTCCTCGGGTGTTTTCAAAAATGGAAAAATGTTTTTATGGTCCTTGTACTATTGGAACTTGTCAAGATAAATCCTTGGACTAACTTTGGACAGTTGGCAAGACTTACCCCTAAACTTTCAGCAATTAACAAGAATGGTCCTTGGGCTTAAAACCATAACAAACCAAATGGACCCTTGTTATCCATTTAACCCAAAAATCCAAAACCCTTATAACTCTAACCCACCAACCCATTATCCTACCCCTTGGCCCAAAACCTTTTTCTGGCCCAACACCATTTTTATAAAAATCCCACTACCCCGTTAGTTATTAACCCCAGTCAAACCCCCCTTTGACCTCCTTCCACCTCCCTCCCCACGTGAAACCTTCTCTGCACCAGGTACACCATCACCATACCTCCACTTCACTAACACCATGCTATGTTTCCCTAGCCTCCACTAAACTCCAAGCTCCATTAATTGCCCTCAAAACCCTCCAAGTTACCTATGCCAGTTGCAACAAGTTTTCCCGCCAAATTGCCATTCAATGGCCAGGATCAATTCAAGATAATCCAAGGGCTAGGATTGAAGTGGGACTGCTCAGAAACCCTACTTGGGTCAGTATAAGTGAAAGAAAAAAAAGAGGAGAGAAGGGAGAGTTAGTTCTTAGTAGTTAATATAGTTTTTAGCTAAATTTTAATGTAGACTTAATGTAATTTTTTACTTTCCAGTATATGATTTAGCTCCTGAATTGTATCCTTAATGTTTTTATTGTAATCAAAACTTATTTCCATCTTCAAGTTAATCTTTCTCAGTTAACTTAGTTTTTACAAGTATTTCATGGAATTCTTAATTTAGTGTAATCGTATTTAAAAGATTATCTCAGTGTTTCATTAAGTTGGTTTAAACTCCTTGGTAAGCTTTTATAAGCTTACAAGGCAGTTAATCTAGTTTAACTAAGAAATCCTAAAATTACTCAAAAATACACATAAATACTTCATAAATTCAAAAATCACTATGGATGTTGAAGAAGCAAAGGAGCCTAGTTGATTCTTGGATTCTCATGGTTTTAGAACCTCAGGGGAGGTGTTAGGTTAGTTGTGGTTCCTTGTTTCTTTGATTTGCAGCTTGGAAGATTTTGTAAGCCCTTTTTACATTCCTAGTGTTTAACTGTAGCATTGGTTGTCTGATTGCTTATTTGAAGTTTTTATGTTTATTGGGTGTAGTTAGGATAGATTATTGCTTATATTTGTCTTGTGCTCAGTTAGATCTCATTTGTGCTAATTGCATTAGTTTCACTGTCACATTTCTATGAAATGGTTCAATGTACCCAAATGATTGTTTCTGCATGAAACCAGGTAAACAGGTTCCATTTAGGTTGCTTAATCACAATGCATTAGTATTTTGGCTTTAATCTCACTAAATTTCTATAAACACAAAAAACTGCTTAAGATAAGGGTTGTTTGGATCAGTGGTATTCACTAAGATCCAAGGTGTTCTTGTGGTTACTCTTGGTTCAGTTCAGTCACATTAGGTCTAAATAGGTTTAATAAAACATAAAAACTCAGTCTTATTTGTTAAAAAGTCAATATGCATGTTAAACTCATTCTTTAATCTCACTGTTGGAGTTTAGGAACTATAATCTTGCATAATAGTTCAATATTGGTAATAATAGCTTAATTTCATCTCCTTTTAGCTTATAACATCATTCTCAATCATTAGAAGCTAATCAAATCTCACCAAAGTCAAAGTGTTCAAAAATCTAAAAAGTCAATATGCATATGTTTGCTAGTTTTCTCAAAAATGGAAGAATTTTTCATGAGTTCAATTTCAAGTGTTAGCTTCTGAAATTTTGGGTAATTGTTATTTGGTAGCTTGTCTTTCCTAGACTAATTTTATTATAATTTTTATAATTTTTATATCTAGGTTAATCTTTGTTTAGAGTTGCTTGTGTGAGCAAATAGTGCCCTGCACCAGGGTGCCTGTTGCATAAGCTTGTTTTCATAGGCTTGTAGATTGTTACTTAGTGTGCTATAATCTTAGTTTTTTGTCATTTTAGGAAGCCTGCAGTTCCAGCTATATGTTCATATTTTTATTTTTCCTTTTTTTGCTCATTTTAACTGCTTATTGATCCTTTCAAATTCTCTCCAATGGACCCTCTATACTGAGTAATCAGTGTAGAGGTCCATATTGATAAGCTCTCTGAGAGCTTATGAGTGGAACTTTTCCTAAGGTCCTTGGCTTTTTGTAAAGGCCACTCAGCTAGCTTTTTGGTTTGAAGCCCATTTTGGGCTTTTGAGCTTATCTTCCTTGCTTATTTGGCCCTAAAAATCAGTCCTGTGGACTGCTTGTTTAAGGTTTTGTATGCAATTTAGCTTATAGCTAATTGAGTTGTCCAGGCTTGTTCTAGCTTATTTTCTTGGTCATTTGAGCTCAATAGAATAGGGTGGATTGAGCTTGAGCTTATTGGCTTACCAGTATAGCCTTTTAGCTTATTTGGTTCACTGTGGCAATTCATTTTTTTTTTCTTTTCTTTGTCTTTTGCCCACTGATTGGAATCATAAGCTCTCACAGAGCTTATTTAGCTTTTTCATAAAAGTTATTTTTATAGAAGTTGTTGTTTTTAAGTTTGTAAATGTTTTTGTAAAGAAAAGAAAAGAAAAATAAAATAGTTTGTGAAATGTTGCCTTGGTGAGATTCGAACCTGTGACCTCTTGGTCAAACAGGTCAAAACCAAACCAAGGCCACGCACCATCTGCCCTAGTGTATTATTAGTGTTATTGTTTTCACTTTTTATTTTTATACTAATCTATTCCCTTTTTAGCTTAATAAGCTTAATCAGCTTATTTTTCTGCTTATTTTTAAGCTTTTACACCTTTTTACATTTTTCCTAGCTTGTTTATAGTACTAAGTATTTTCAGAAAAAGTTTTGTATTTATTACTTTTTATATAGTATTTATTATAATTTAAATTAGTTTAATTAGTATTTAAATAGTTTCTAATTAATAATAAATAATTAAATAGTCAAATAAATAATTTTCTTTTTCCTATAATTTTCTTTTATCATTAAGGTTTGTAAAAATGTAATTTTCATATCCGTAGGCCCTTTTAATTTTCAAAACATCGCGTTTTATTTTGTACGTTACGTAGATTTTAATTTAACTTTCGTTTCTAGCTTATTTCCTTTCACCGTTCTAGTTCTTATAGCTTATTTAAGCTATTTCCTTTTATTAGTGTAAAAACAATCAAAACCTTTTTCCCTGTTCCATAATCACCCGATCACACAAATCCGTTTTGTATACCATTCACACCTCGTCGGGACATAACGACCCGGGAATATTCTATACTCCTTGGGATCATTGCATTGAGCCCTTGGATAGTTTGACTTTAGTGACCAAATCCTTGTTATGACTTTAAGTTGGACCGTTTCTGCTGGGCCAATCCAAAATTTGGCGCCGCTGGGTGAGGTTGTGTGCTATTCAACGCGTATTTGAAGATTAGTGATCTTTGCGATATTCACCTCATTGTTAATATTACCATATCCTTCGTCCATATTTCACTCATTTTTATAAAATCCAAATAATCGTGAAGTATTAATTTGTTGTGGACTGAATCGATTTGCCAAAAAGATTTTCCTTCTTATTTATTTTTGGTACAAAATGTTTATCAAAATACCAAACAAATATTATCTTTAACCTCTTATCCTTATTGATTCTCCTCCTTAACCTCCAAAACCGTTNAAACATGTCTAACACAATTAAACAAAAAACAAGTAATTTAAACAAAAAATAAACAATTAAATAAAACATATATATCATAACAATTAAATATATATAAAAACATGTAGCCACATGCAAACTTAATTCGATAATCCTATTAAAAATCAATTCTAGGTTTTAATTATCACAAAATTGATTCCTTAATATTGGAGTCTTCCCCAATTCAACATCTATCAATTAATTTATATGTAAAATCTTAACAATTAAAAAAAATTTATCATTGAATCCATGCTAAACATGCATGTTTTCATGGATTCCACATAACAATTATTGCACATAGTCAAAAGAACGTTTACATAAACATATAAACATGTTTCTTAGGGTTTCTAATCAAATTAAAGATCAAAATCCAAAAACTCTAAATTTTTAAAAAAAATTCGATTTATATAAAAATTAGGTTTTTGATTTTTTTTTTATAAACCCTAAATCTAAAACATGCATAAAACCAAACAAGATTCGTTTTTATGTGTTTTGGTAATTAATTACACATTATAACGACTCATGATGCCACTGTTGGAATTTTATACTCATGTCATACATAAATAAATAAAAGCATCAAGTAAGCATAGTGGAAGCATATAGGATCATATAATGTGTAAACTAATTAACCAAATAATAAAGTAAACGTACCGTAGTGATTCTAGCCCGAACAAGTATCAATAAGAGCTATTCTTCAAAACAAGATCAAGAACCCTAATTAGGGTTTATGTGGATTATAAGAATTAGCCCTTACCGTTTTTGTAATTCAATCCAAGAATCAAACAATAGTGTGTTTGATTCACGTTCTTGTACACACATACTAAAACAAGTTAAAGTTATGCAAGTAATGAAAACAAAAACACTTTGAGGCTTCAAAAATTCGAAACCCTTATGGAATAGGGGTGTTCGATTTTTGCAAGAGAAAGAGAAGGAAAAACACCAATAACTATGTGTACAAGAGATGAAAAACAATGAGCCTTGGGTTTGTTTATATAGTGTGAATAACTTGGAGTCCAAGGCACAAAGGAGGTGGAGAACCCTCCCTTGGCCGATCGGTTTAGGAGTCCCAAAGGGGTTCCGGAACCTTCTTTGACTTCCAATTATTCACACATAAAAACTTTCCTTTTCTTCGTCTAACGGTCGTTAACCTTTTCCGTTAAATGTCTAACGATCGTTAAGTGTTTATGTTTAATTAATAATTAATATAACATTTATAAATAATTATTAATCTTTAACTTTCATACGTAAAGTGTGCAATCCCGTGATCTCGAGTTCGATCCTAACACACATCTATTATTTTATCGTCTATAAAACTAACAGTAACTTATATTTGACATGTTACTTTGAGAGATAACAAAAAAACTGCAAGCATCGTTAAACCGTTTAGCATTTTTTGTGATTCTTTAAAGTTTTAGAAGTAAAAGATTAATTTGATAATATATGTTTATCTTTCGCTTCCAAAAATGGAAGAAGAATAACAAAACAATAATTGCCTTTATTATTTTTTTCACAAGTAAAACGTATAGTCGTATATACAGGTTGATTATTGGAACCTGTTTAATGTTTTTGATGATATTACATATGTAGAAATTTAAATGCGTGTTAGGTATATCAGCTAAGGCATAATAAAATTGTTTCACTTGCATTTGCACGACGTGTTCAAAATATTATTATTCAAATTGTGAGTAGTTATCTCTCAAGATCTTAAATTTAAAAAAATGTTAATATTTTAATTCACCGACTAAAATGTTCCATGTGATGTACATAACACGATGGGATCAACTTGATTTTTTTAATCACTTACCAATTATTTATGAGGTTCATTTACAGTACGCTCATTTACCGAAAAAGTGTCAAATACAACCTCGTTAATTCTACCTACCTTTTGTAAGTGTCACTAGTGTAAGATTAGTGACACCTTCTATTCTATGACAAAGGCCTGTTACTAATTAAACCATTTCATCGTACGTTGTATTCAAGTATGGTTCCACGAAACTGAAAACTATGATAGTCAAAGTAATGAGAGAAATAACAAAGTTTAATAAAAATGAGACACTATGGGTGCGTTTATTTGAGGGAAACACAAAATATTTTGTGGAAAACAAGAAAAACAGAGATCGCGTTCAAATTAATGTTTTCCAATAAAATTCTCTAACAAAACACAAAATTCCTATTTCCAAGTTTAATACACAAAACTAGAAAACATTTTTTTTTCACCTATTTTCCTTTAAATTACCCCCCAATCTGTTTTCGTCCATTTTTATATATTTTTGTCAGTTTTTATCCGTTTTTGTCTGTTTTTCTCCGTTTTCGTCCGATTTTTTACGTTTTCTTCCGATTTTTACGTTTTCGTCCGATTTATTATGTTTTCGTCCGGTTTTTTACGTTTTCGTCTATTTTTTTTTACGTTTTCATCCAATTTTTTACGTTTTCGTCCGATTTTTTACGTTTTCATCTGTTTTATTACGTTTTCGTCAGATTTTTTACGTTTTCGTTTGTTTTTTACGTTTTCAACCGATAGTTTACGTTTGCGTCTGATTGTTTAAGTTTTCATTGGTTTTTTACGTTTTCATCTATTTTTTACGTTTTCGTCCGTTTTTTTGCATTTTCGTCAGATTTCTTAAGTTTTCGTCTATTTTTTTACGTTTTCGTCATATTTTTTATGTTTTCATCCGTTTTCGTCCCTTTTTTAATGTTTTCGTCTTTTTTTACGTTTTCGTCCGATTTTTTATGTTTACATCCGTTTTTTTACGTTTTTGACCTTTTTTTTTACGTTTTCGTTAGATTTTTTACGTTTTCGTCCGTTTTTTTACATTTTCGTCAGATATTTTACGTAATAGTCCTAAATTTTAACGTTTTTGTCCGATTTTTAACGTTTTCGTTCATTTTTTTTCGTTTTCGTCCGATTTTTAACTTTTTGTCTGTTTTTTTTACGTTTTCGTCAGATTTTTTACGTTTTCCTCCGATTTTTTACGTTTTCGTCCATTTTTTTTACGTTTTCGTCTGTTTTATTACTTTTCGTCAGATTTTTATATTTTTGTATATTTTATTACGTTTTCGTCTATTTTTTACGTTTTCGTTTGTTTTTTACGTTTTCGTCCATTTTTTTTACGTTTTCGTCAGTTTTATTACTTTTCGTCAGATTTTTATATTTTTGTCTATTTTATTACGTTTTCGTCTATTTTTTACATACTTCTTTAGTTGTTGAGGAGTCTTGGGCTTCAGTGAGTTATCGTCATCACTCACTGAACCCATCACCTTCTTCTTTGGCTAAGGTGCCACTCACTGAGAGCCGCCTCACTGAGTGGAGAGGCTTTCTTCTTAGACTCGTCCTTGGCATCCTGAAGGTGACTCACTGAGCAACTGTTCACTCAATGACTTGAAGTCGTTTAAGGTTTTCTAATACTTAGCTTAATTTGTGTTCAAATCTTTGTTTAATGAGACTTGGGTACTGAAGTAACCCAACAATCTCTCCCTATTTGGATTTAAATTATGCCTAAGTGTTTGATCAGTGTAAGTGAGCAAATGGGCTTCTTCTTACACTGAAGATATAGTTAACAACCAATGAACACATGAATTTTTAAACATGGGCCATCATTTTATTCATCAAAATATTACAAGTTCCTAACAATTATTACATAAACTCAGGGCAAAGTACTCAGACTTCCTTTATGCCCATAAGTTCAAGCTTTGCCTTCTTGGTGAGCAAAATGTGCTTGTCAGGACGTTCATTCATCATCTTGTTCATTAGTATCATGAACTCCTCATTCTCAGGACTTCTGTAATTTCTAGCCATCATCTTGTAGGCCAGAAGTGTGGTGGTCTCAACCAAGTGTATGTCACTTACTCTCTGGAAAGTAGGGGAATGAGCCTGATCAATGAAGAAAATGCCATACTCAGGTTCTTTAATCACTTTGTTATTGACAAATTTGACACTAGCTAGGGGAGTTCTGTTGTAGAGGAGTCCAACAATGAATTGTTCAGGTTCAAATCCAACTGCTTTTCTTTTCTTCCCAGTGATCTGAGCAGGCTTGGGAATATCAAGTCCCTGAGAAGCAAGTGCTTCTTGATGGTTGATACCTAAACTTCCGGCAACCTTTTCCAATTCCTTGTATTTGTTGGTCAGGGTTTGTAGCAGTTCAGGCACACACTTGTTCTTCTTTTTCTTCAGGATAGGCACCATCATATCTCATTCTTTGATTCCAAAGTCATAAGGCCTGAATGGGCAATGCCTTTTGATGCGCGTGGATTGCAACACGCACTACGTTTTACCTCTCGAGGGATCTCGAGAAGCTTGCAATCCCCACCAGGCAGTGTACCTGACCGATGTAGTATAGTGTAGTGGCAAGTACCGGGGGATTGATCGTTCTCTCGCAGGGAATAGTGTTCGTTAGGCTAAAGGCTACTCTAATCTAGGTCTAAGGGTGGAGGAAGATTCTTTTTGTATTTTTATATTTTATGAAAGCAGTAAAATCTCTGGTTTTGGAGGATAGGGCGGAATTAGTTGCTAGTCAACTAACCCAAGTTATCTACTTCTAAGCTACTTATATTTTTGTATTTTTTTGTTTTAGAGAAAATCAGTGGTGGAGAATAGTGTTTACTTAGATTTCATTACTCCCTAACTATCTTTTACCATGTAATTAGTATGTTGAGTTTGCGTGGATGACGGGTGTATTCCTAACAAGTCGTAGGGAGTGCGTTCAATTCCCTAACTCTATAAGTTCCTACCTCACTCTATGACGATACGTCAAGCATCCTATCATGAGCTCACCGATAGCAACCTATGCATGAAATACTACCTTAAAATCGATAACGCACATACGATTCACGTTTCTAAAGACGTTCAAGCTTGTTACCGTATAGGAGGTTAGCCAGTTTTCTCTAGTCTAACGTAGATGAAACATTCACCCAAACACAATCACAACATACACATCACATGATAATCAATAGTTAGGTTTCATTAGATCTAAGCAAACACAAAGTAAATTAGCCTAGCATGTTGAAAGAAAGACAAGCACAAGCATATATCACACAACACATAGACATATTGTATGAATAAAGACTTATCTTGGATTAAACATGCAAGTTAGAGGGGTTAGGATACCCTCTAAGGTCTGTAATACACGTACTAGGGTTTAACCCTAAAGTTCTCCACTCCAAAATTCGACTAAAGTTCCACAAGGTTCTCTAAAATAAAGAAAAATCGTTCTATATATATAGAAAACGCGGGCTGACGGCGTCAGCCCAATAGGTGACGTCGTCAGCTCGGCGATTAGGGTTTCCTGACGGCCTTGATTGATGTGGTCATAATTGCTGGTTCCAGATCTGACGGCCTAGGTTGACGGCGTCACCAAATTGCACTACGAACTCTCTGGCCCGTCACGAGTCTTTTTTCTACTTCTAGACTTCACTTGTTCCTGACGGCGTCACCTTGTAGAGTGTGACGGCGTCACCTTCTGTGATCTTTTAAGGTCTTTTGAGATTTTGTTGTTTTCCGCACTTTTTCACTCCGAAAACGCTCAAAAATGCTTCTTTTGTGATTTTCCCTTCAAAAGTACCTAAAATGAGAAAAGAAACGGCTTTGGGTGAAATCCAAACCAAAAACATACGAATTAGGACTCAAACTGACCCCTAAAAACGTAACATTTTTCGTCTCATCAAATACCCTTACACTTGAGATTTGCTTGTCCTCAAGCAAATGCGCTTTTATTCCCAATTGAAAAACAAGTTAGAGGTCATTTAATGCGAACTTAAAAGTAATTACAAGATTTAGTCGTTCCGCTTTACTCAAAACCTTTTTACCCTACCATCCAAAATAATACATCAATGGGGATTAAACTTTCCCCTTACACTTGAACTTTTACATACTTTACATTTACTATTCTACGACTCGTATTGAAATAATTAAAACACTTGGAGTACTTTTGAAAACGTTTAGCACATATGGGGGTAATAAATGATGTTCTTCCCCATTACTCCATAACACTAGTACTTTACCCATGAGTCCCAGTCATCCCAAAACAATATGTACAAGATATGACTCGACTTAGCAACAACGTAACTAATTAGATAATTGACAAGGGTTTAACAAATAACAATAATGCACTAAAGGTGAGTGCATACAAGGTAGGCTAAGACGATTTGGTTGCACATTTGGGGTGGATTGTAAACAAATTCTTCCTTTAAGTATGATGCTTAAAGTTAGAAACGAAAGGGATAGGCTCTGAGGGGTGTACTAGGGGTATCGTGTACCAAAAATGGGTACAACGCAAAGGTGTGGGAGAATTACTTGACCAATGTAGCCAATGTAATTAAAATACAGGTTTAAAACAAGGGTTATCCTAATGCCTCTTATCATGTAGTTAATCCTAATCTACACGAATGTAGTCTCACTTGTGGACTCGGAATGGTCACTAACGCAAGTTCTAGAATCTAAGTATTACCGGTACACACATGGGCACTAAATTTGAGTGCTTCTCTTCCTACCAATTCTAGGGGTGAACCTCACATATTTGGGTGGAAAATTTTTTGGTGGTACGGTTTTTTGTGCTAGTCATAAATTCTCCTATCCATGAGACGCTTATTAGGATTAAAGTTTCCCTCCTAATTAATGTAAAAATTTTAAATTTGCTCTAAAATTACTCTAACAAGTGTTTCTTTTGGTTTTATTACACAATTACTCTTAAACAAGCAAAAATCAAGCATAATGGTATCCTATGAGGTATCATTAATCTACCCTTATTTACCCCCCTTACACTTAAGTTGAACATTGTACCCAATGTTCTAAAATAAGAAATGGAAGAGATAAAAGGTTAAAAGAATGAAATCGGATACTCCCCTGATTCGTTCTTTATGCAAGTGAAGTAACACGGTTAGATCCTCCTCCAAGAAGACGAACTATCAAAGCTTCCCTTCCAGTATATGCATCATCTTCTTGTCCTAAATAACCTGTTAGCATGGAAACACTACAAGAAACCTTGCGTAAAATCGGCGGCATTATTCATATATATATAGACGTATACTTAGAAAGCAAGTAAGATATAATGCTTGTGGAATGATTTTTCTACAGATTTCCTGGAATTCATAAGAGAGATTTTAACAAACATACAAGTTCCGTTAGTAAACTTTAATCAACAAATAAATTCCAGATTTTTGCACCTGACGTCGTCAGGTATTAACTCCTGACGCCGTCAGAGTGTTCTGACAGAAAGTTTAAGTTGAGTTTCCGGAAAATTTCTTGGAAAACCTTTGTCTCAATTCCTGGGAATTCTGCAGAAAAAATCATTATGACTCGATACAAGCATTTGACTCTAACAATTACGAATATGTAAACTAATTTCGTTGTTATGATTCATGTTCATTCGTTCTATATTAACCGATTTTGATGTCTCTTACACTTAGCTTTTGCAAAATACCTTTATATGTGATTAAGACGAAGTTAAAAACAAAATAAAGCATTTTCACAATTTAGTTTGAAGCATGAATCAATAATAAATATAATTTACATACGGAAACAAATACACACAAAAACACAAAAAACATGGGTTGCCTCCCAAGAAGCGCTTTTCTTTATTAATGATTCTTGTAGCTAGACTCGAGGCCTTGCCTCGTTACGTGACTGCATCATCGAGTATGTCGTCGAGGTCATCTGCTGATCCCCCGTTAGTATCACTCTCATAGTCAAGGTATTTCGTGTCTTCGGATTCGAGGCGGTTAGTTTTATACTTGGAGCCAAGTTTATTTGTTTCCTTGAAGAACCCACTTGCTAAGTCGGACGTGTTTTCGCATCCCCTTCTCACGTCATCGTAACATAACACTATCTGGGAACTCAACCCATCGAGCCCCTCAAAGTCAATTCCCTTGAATTCGCTCATCTTGTAGGGCGTTTGGTATGAGATTTTCTTGATTCCATCAGTAAAAGTCATATTCCCATTGCGTTCATCTACCACCATGTTCGTGGTACTACAGAAGGGTGTCGCAAAGACGACTTGTGATAGCCTTGGGTCGATGTACTCCTCGATATCATCGACGATGGTAAAGCTCATGGTGAATGTCATGTTCCCGACAATTACTTGTACATCGTTGTCAGTACCGATGTCGCTTTCCCCTTCATATAGCATTCCCCTCCTACAAATGCTATTGTAATGAAACAAAGACATCACATTTTTGGGTAAACATGTGTCAATGTAAACATTACAGAGGTGCTTGAGACCAATCATACAAGGGATTTTAAGATTGTCAGGGTCACGTCGTTTTATCCGGCCTGGCCTCTTCCCATGCAGTCCCCACGCGTTGCTAATCTCCGAAGGCTGATACTCATAGATCTCCTCACTACCATCCCGAAAAATCACCCTCCTGACACCATCGGTGAATAGCGCACTTTTGTCATCCTCACTGAGTGCCACTCCTGACGTCTTTATGAATGGCTCTCCTAAGACAAGGCCCGTTAAGGATGGTTCGACAATCGTGCTCATGTCCACGCACACCGTCAGCTCAATGTGGTAAAGGAACTTTCCTATCGCAATTGGAGCTTTCTCCACACTCCTGATGGGGTTGGATCCTTCATATGTGACTTGCCGGGCGAAGGCCTCATTATACAGGGAAAGAGATATTGCGTTAATAGGGGAGCTGGGGTTTATGAAAGCGTCTTTTATGAACTTTCTTTTCGCGGTGCAGGATATCTTGAAGACTCTAGGGTCGTCATGCTCAATCCTTTGTCTAGATCTGACGCACGGCCTTGCTGTACCTCGTTCCACTTCGTCCAAAAGGGGGCGTCCTACCAACCCTGTTAACTTCCGGGATGCTTCTGGTTCTTCCTCCTCATCCAATTCCCCTTTCCTAGATTTCCCTGGCGGGTCCTTGACGGGGGTTTCATCCCTAACCTCGTTGTCAGCATTAATGGCGGATTGATGATCGATGCTGGGTTCAGGGACAGGTATTGCCTTAATGGTGTTTACAGAGTGGATTGACTTTGAGGGTGTCGAGCTATCCTTAGGTCCATCCCTTGTTGGTGACATGTGTTTGAGGAGCTTGCTAGGGCTCTTGATTTTCACAGGAAATGGTGTGTGGTGAACCGCTGCAACAGATTTTGCCTCATGAATTGACTTTTCAGTTATGCGTCCCTCGATAACCTTTGAAAGCTCATTGATCTTATTGGCGGTTTCTACTTGTTGTTGCCTAAACTGATTTTCGAGTTGGGAGAGTTGTATTTCTTGTGAGAGAATGAATTTTCGCAGCGTCTCCGCTTGGTTTTGCTGGTTAGGCGTATCCTGATGAGGGTGTTGTGCGGACCAGATTAGTGGGGGAGAATCATTAAACGACACGCTACGGGTTTGGTTCCAACTAAAGTTCGGTTTGTCTTTCCATGCCTCATACCTATCTACGGATTTCTCGGGTTTATAGTTGGATATGATCCTTTCATCTCCCGTCTTACTAGCTCGTGAGAATACGAATTCCTTAAAGGCTTGTTTGGGGAGCTCCATGCAATTATGAGTTTCATGAGGACCTTCACACAATCTGCATGAAGAAGTGATTTTGTTCACTTGGCTTGAAAGTTTAGGAGCTTCGTAGGATTTCATTAGATACTTGACTTGGTCTTCAAGTTCCATGATCCTACGGTCGGAAGTGCTTGAGTTATTCGAAGGCAAGGATATTGCCTTGACCGTTTTGTTCAAATCACGGGGATCGTTCCAACTTTCGTTGTCAAAGAGAGCAAGCTCGTCTATGAGTTCCCATGATTCCTCCGCACTTTTATCACGTAGCTTACCACCGGCCGCTTGGTCAATGGTTCGCTTTGTGGAGGGGTTGACGTGGTCATAGAATATTTGGACTTGGAGCCAAAGTTCTATGCCATGATGAGGGACTTTGTGAAGTAGGTCTTTGAATCGGCTCCATGCCTCATAGAGAGTTTCGCCTTGATGTTGTTGGAACATCAAGATGTCGCTCCTAAGTTTGCTAGTTCTCCCCGGTGGGAAAAATTGGGCAAGGAAGAGAGTGGTTAGGTCGTCCCAAGTGGTGATGGATCCTGCGGGTAAGCGCTCAAGCCATTGACTAGCTTGGTCACGTAGAGAGAATTGGAATAGGCGTAGTCGGGTGGTCTCTCGGGTGTCAACACTAAGGTCTATGGAATCTACGATTTTGAGGAAATCCTTAAGGTGTTGATTTGGGTCTTCGGAACGAAGCCCATGGAATGCGCATCCGCTTTGCACCAACCGGATGGTGTCGGATCTCAAGGGTGTCACATTGGCTCCTTGGTTGAGCTCAATGGTGTTTCGATAGCCTTGGTGGCTAGGTCGGGAGTACTCTCCTAAGGTGCGGGCTCTAGGAGGTGGGTTTGGTTGAATTAGGTTGTTGGGATCAAGGATGTTACCACCTTCCATGATGTCGGATGGTAACGGTTACGAACAAAAACACGAAGAAAAAGATAGACTAAAGAGAATCCTAGAAAAATAAAACAAAATCTCACTAGAAAGGAGTCTAGTGAGTAGACCTAATTAAGAATAAAAATTAACCTAAACAATAACTATTCCCCGGCAGCGGCGCCAAAAACTTGATGCGCGTGGATTGCAACACGCACTACGTTTTACCTCTCGAGGGATCTCGAGAAGCTTGCAATCCCCACCAGGCAGTGTACCTGACCGATGTAGTATAGTGTAGTGGCAAGTACCGGGGGATTGATCGTTCTCTCGCAGGGAATAGTGTTCGTTAGGCTAAAGGCTACTCTAATCTAGGTCTAAGGGTGGAGGAAGATTCTTTTTGTATTTTTATATTTTATGAAAGCAGTAAAATCTCTGGTTTTGGAGGATAGGGCGGAATTAGTTGCTAGTCAACTAACCCAAGTTATCTACTTCTAAGCTACTTATATTTTTGTATTTTTTTGGTTTTGAGAAAATCAGTGGTGGAGAATAGTGTTTACTTAGATTTCATTACTCCCTAACTATCTTTTACCATGTAATTAGTATGTTGAGTTTGCGTGGATGACGGGTGTATTCCTAACAAGTCGTAGGGAGTGCGTTCAATTCCCTAACTCTATAAGTTCCTACCTCACTCTATGACGATACGTCAAGCATCCTATCATGAGCTCACCGATAGCAACCTATGCATGAAATACTACCTTAAAATCGATAACGCACATACGATTCACGTTTCTAAAGACGTTCAAGCTTGTTACCGTATAGGAGATTAGCCAGTTTTCTCTAGTCTAACGTAGATGAAACATTCACCCAAATACAATCACAACATACACATCACATGATAATCAATAGTTAGATTTCATTAGATCTAAGCAAACACAAGGTAAATTAGCCTAGCATATTGAAAGAAAGACAAGCACAAGCATAAATCACACAACACATAGACATATTGTATGAATAAAGACTTATCTTGGATTAAACATGCAAGTTAGAGGGGTTAGGATACCCTCTAAGGCCTCTAATACACGTACTAGGGTTTAACCCTAAAGTTCTCCACTCCAAAATTCGACTAAAGTTCCACTAGGTTATTTTTTTAATAAAGAAAAATCGTTCTATATATATAGAAAACGCGGGCTGACGGCGTCAGCCCAATAGGTGACGTCGTCAGCTCGGCGATTAGGGTTTCCTGACGGCCTTCCTTGACGTGGTCATAATTGCTGGTTCCAGATCTGACGGCCTAGGTTGACGGCGTCACCAAATTGCACTACGAACTCTCTGGCCTGTCACGAGTCTTTTTTCCACTTCTGGACTTCACTTGTTCCTGACGGCATCACCTTGTAGAGTGTGACGGCATCACCTTCTGTGATCTTTTAAGGTCTTTTGAGATTTTGTTGTTTTCCGCACTTTTTCACTCCGAAAACGCCCGAAAATGCTTCTTTTGTGATTTTCCCTTCAAAAGTACCTAAAATGAGAAAAGAAACGACTTTGGGTGAAATCCAAACCAAAAACATACGAATTAGGACTCAAACTGACCCCTAAAAACGTAACATTTTTCGTCTCATCACCTTTCGTGGATTCTTGGCCCCCTTTCAATGGTTACAGCAATCGATTCATTCTTCTTGTAGGGATGAATAATTATGTCAGTGACGGCGCCTTCACCCTTAGTTTTCGTCATAGTCCAGACATACCTTTGATAGTTCCTTTTCTTCCTTTCAGCACTCTGCTTGGCCTTCAGGTTTGCTTGCTTGATCATGTCATCCTGAAGCCTAAGGAATTGTTCCCCTTCAATGTCCTCCTGATTTGTTTCCTTAATCACTTCTTTGGCAACCTCAAAGATAACAGGTCGACTGAGCAACTCAGCTTTGATTTTGTCATCTTCCTCTAATGCAGCAGCCACTTCTTCATTGGTGCCTCTGAATACCTTCCCATTGTGTAAGGTGACTTCAAATAGAATTGGTTCATCAGGGTCACGACGAACATTTGTTGTAGCCTTGACAAGCCTGGGAGGTGAATCCTCAGTAACCTTGATTCCCTTCCCTTTGTCAGTGGGAGTGGGTGTACTGAAGGAAGTTTCAGGAAGCGACGTTGTTGTGGTTGTTGCTTCAGTAAGGACTGGAGTTATGACAAGAGCTGCTGTTGTGGATGTAGGCATGAAGCTTCTTAAAGGAACAGCTTCAGTGGTGGATGTTGGAGTTTATGTAGTTGTTGCAGTCTGAGAGTCATCCTTTGTTTGCCTATGAGGATCCAACTGTTTGAACAGTCTCATTGTTGGAGTGATTTTCTCCCCCTCAACAGATGCAGGAGCTTCAGAGGAAGCATCTGTTGACTGACGAGCAGTAGGAGCAGGAACAGGAGCAGGAGCTGAAGCAGCCTGAAGGAGCTTGAGCATGTCAGAAACCATGCCCTTGATCTCTAAAGTTTCGGTCTTCAGGATGGAAAGGTCAGTGGACATAGACTTTTGAGCTTCAGAGAGCTGAGTGATTCTGGCAGTGTAACAGCTCACAAGTTAATTATGCTTTTTGGTGAGCTCTTCATAGCCAGTGGCAAGTCGATCGAGCTGTCCTGATTCTTGACAGTGGTGAGAAGTGAGGCCTGTTGACTCTTGAGTTCAGGAAAGTTGACCTCCTTGAATAAAGCTGGAAGGCTACTGAGAGCAGCAGAGGTGGACTTGTGAGAATCCATGAACTCAACCAGCTTACTGACCAAGATGGGGTCATCCTTAAACTCTTGTTGAATGTTAGTAAGAGCCTGAAGGAGAGCAGCAAACTGAGTGTTCTGATCAGTAGTCAGTTTCTCAACCGAAGTCTTCAAACCACTGACTTTGTCATCAGTGGAGGCAAAAGCTATCTTGAGTTCAGCTTGCTTTTCCTCCATCGAACCCTGAAGTCAGCATAAGAAGCAGCTGCCTCAAGGTGCCTGTCCTGGTTAACATCCTCCATCTGGTAATAAAGCCATTCATTGTTGTATTCTCCGAATTCCACCAAGACTTTTTCAGTGATAGGCTTGGTGTCATCCAGCTCAAGAACCCTAGGAGATGATGATTCAGTGGCTTTATGACTGAAATGATGATGATGATGATGATGATGAAGATAATGATGATGATGGTTGTTGTTCATCAGGTTGCTGTTCAATATGAGGAGATGAGTGTGATTGGGGTTCAGGGTGCTGCTCTTCAGTAGGAGTGTTGGGAGTGACATATTCAGTATCCATGTCATCAGCAGCAACCAAACCCTCATCATCTCCAAAATCAAAGGTGTCCTCCTATGACTCTTCTCCTAGTAGCATTTGAATATCAGCCAGAGTTGGACCCATAGGTTCATCCAGCTCCCCCTTAGAAGAGGGCTTGCCTTCGTTGTGGTCAGTCCCTGACCCCTCCAGGAGAACAGGGTGGGTTTTCCCTGCCTGGTCCACGGAGTCAGTTTTCGAGGAATGCGCACCTTCGGGATTGGGTGTAGGTTCCATATCAGTGGGTGGTAGTATGAAGAAACATTTGTCCCCTGAGATCCCTTCAGGCACTGGTGGGTTTTGGCCAGTGCCATCATGAGGAACCGTGAAGTTGTATTCCCTATCAGCGGGTTGTATATTTCCCTCTGAGTCTAGGGGAATGATGTTGGCGCCCTCAGACAAAAGCAGTGATTCGCGAATGTCCTCATCAGGCAATGAGATGGTGAGGTCCCTCTTTCCAACAAGCTTGTACTGGTTTGCTGAAGATTTAGGGACCGTTACTCCCTGAGACCCTAGTTGTGATGTACCAGTGCCGTGAGCAGGATGTGATTGGGTGTGGGTCCCCTTCTCAGTGGGGTAGTGCTGCTCCACCGAGGATATAGGACCCTGTTCTCCCTGAGACTCTGATTGTGATTTGTCAAAGTCGTTAGCAGGATGTGAAGGGTGAGATGTTCCTGACTCGACTAACTTGTGTATGTCAGTGGAGCCTGAAGGAGAGGGTTTGCCCAAGGACACTGAGTGTGATTTCTCAGTACCCTCCATTGACGGTTGTTTTTGGGTCAGTGAAGCGGCCTCAACATTGGGTGTCTCAGTGGTCAAGGTCTGTTTTGGCTTTTTCTTTCTAGGCTTAGAAACAGAGGTACCAGTGGCGAGTGACTTGGGCTTAGTCACCTTCTTGAACCCCTGTCCCTTTTTCTTTTTATCCTTCTTCGAGGGAGAAGGAATAGGTGAGACCTATTGTCACCCTGGATAGCAGTCAGCATATATGTTGTCAGGGTGACGGGTGTAACCTCAGTGGGATCTCTTGAGTAGTTGGTCTTGTGTAAGACATCAGGCTTAAAGCTATGAGCGTTAGACCTAACATACTCAGAGCCCATTAATTCTTGAAGCACACAGGAGATGAACATAGGATAAGACATAAGTCTTTGCCTAGTTTTTCCTCCAGTGAGCTTGAGGATGAGGTCTTTGAAGATGAGTTCTCCAACATTTATTTTTATACCCTCTAGGAGACTGTACACTATCATTGCTTGAGTAGTGTTCAATTGCTCCATAGAGGATTTGTTCCCCCCAAGGACCTGAATGACAAAGGTCATCAGGATCCTCCATGGGGCAGGTAACCAGGTTTTGATGATAGGGGCCTTGGATAGAAGAGTCCCTGGGGCCACATCAGGGTGTAGTTTGTCGTGTGGCCCAAGTGTAAGCAATACAGCTTTCACTTCATCATCCTTAGGGTTGGCCGCAAAGTTCTTAGTGAAATTAAGGCCCGGCTTTGATGAAGGTTGACTAGTTTAGGGACAGGGTCTTTTTCCCATTCCTGACTGAGAACTTAATCACAGCATCCTTGGTGTTGTCAGGGTTTGTAACCACTGTTGTATGCCAGAATTCCCTCAGATATTCATGATAGATGACAGAGGGTGTTTTTGTGAATGCGGTGGAGAGAAAATACTTTTGAAGGTACTTCACCACACCCTTGTAAGCCGGAAAAGCTTCGGGGTAGGCAAAGTTCCCCACCACGTTGTTCTTAGTCATATCCACGCTCTCCATGGGGAATTCCATATTGGGAGCGTAGGTGATAGCTTTGGAAGAAGCGATTTGTGTGGATAAAGGTTAGATGTTTGGTCGGAAAGAAATGGTTTTTTTTCGGAATAACACACACAAAAAAATTTTGCAAGGGTTTGTTAAAGTTTTGAAAAGTGTGTGTGGGTTTTTTACAAATGGGGTATTTATAGGAGAGAGGATTAGAGTTTGCATACGTGTGGATATCAAAAGATATTCGTGTTATTTCAAAGTTAGTTTTAAAAGTTTTTGATATCCGCATTTAATGCCCACCTCTCCACTACCCTCGTTTTTCACAACTGTCAGGGTGAAAAGTCGCGCGTCTCTACAAATATACACTTTTACAGAGATGATGTCAACACATAAAATATCAAAAGATATTATGTGAGTGAGAAGCATTTAATGCCTAGTGGGTTTGGTAAGGAGTTGGGGGGGCCCAAGACATGGATACCAGTTGGGTGAGGGACATATATTCCTATATTAAATAGAAATCAAGTTATTAGGACATTTACTAACTAAGTACTTAGAGCATTTAGTTTTGTATTGAATGTCATTTTCACATGTCTTGAGGCCCCCTGAATGTCTTTACATTCAGTATGCTGTGTGTAAGAAGGGTTGTTCAGTGAGAGAAAACATTCGTTAGTTCATTGAGATTTTGTTGTTGTTCAGGGACCTTAGAGAGAATTTACATCAGGTTGGACATATCAATCAGTGGCCTGATTATCAATATCCAACATGCCCAATTCCACTTTCAGTCTGGTGAAAGTGGGTTCATCCAAGGGTTTGGTAAAGATATCAGCTAGCTGATACTCAGTGGGGATGAAAAGTAGTTCAATCTCTCCATTCATGATATGGTCCCTGATGAAATGATATCTGATATCAATGTGTTTGGTTCTTTGATGAAGCACAGGGTTGTTGGATATGGAAATTGCACTTGTGTTATCACAAAAGATAGGTACACTTTTGTAATGGATGCCATAGTCACTGAGTTAACTTTTCATCCATAGTACATTTGCACAACAACCTGCTGCAGCCACATACTCAGCCTCAGCTGAAGACATGGCTACTGATTGTTGTTTTTTGGTGCTCCAACATACTAGTTTTCATCCAAGAAATTGACAGGATCCTGAGGTACTCTTTCTATCCATGTTGCAGCCTGCATAGTCTGAGTCAGTGTATCCCTTGAGATCAAATCCTGAGCACTTAAGATAATACAAACCAAGGTTTGGAGTTCCTTTAAGATATCTCAGGATCCTTTTCACAGCAGTGAGATGTGACTCTTTAGGGTATGACTGATATCTAGCATAGAGGCATACTGCAAACTGAATATCAGGCCTTGTGGCAAGGAGATACATCAGTGAACCTATCATTCCTCTGAACAAGGTTTGATTCACTGATTTACCAGCAAGATCCGGACCTAGGTTGTTTGGAGGAACCATTGGGGTCCTTACTGAAGCACAGTCACTGAGATCATACTTTTTCAGTGTGTTCTTGATGTACTTCTCCTGACTGATGGAGATTCCCTTATCAGTCTGTTTGATTTGAAGTCCAAGAAAGTGTGTAAGTTCACCCATCATGCTCATTTCAAATTGTTTGGTCATCAGTTTCTCAAACTGTTTGCAAAGTTTATAGCTTGTTGAGCCAAAGATGATGTCATCCACATATACTTGGACCAAAATCACATCTTCCTTGGTCCTGTAGATAAACAATGTGTTGTCTATCCTTCCTCTGACAAATTTGTTCTGGATCAGGAAGGCTGAGAGAGTTTCATACCATGCCCTGGGAGCTTGCTTCAGTCCATAAAGGGCTTTGTCAAGCTTGCAGACGTGGTCAGGAAACTCATGGCTTTCAAATCCAGGGGTTGTTGAACATAAACTTCCTCTTTAAGTTTACCATTCAGGAATGCACTCTTGACATCCATTTGGTAGACTTTGAAGTTCATGTAAGTGGCATAGGCAAGGAAGATCCTGATGGCTTCCATTCTAGCAACAGGGGCAAATGTTTCTTCATAGTCAATCCCTTCATATTGATTGTAGCCTTTGGCAACAAGCCTTGCTGATGCGCGTGATGTGTCGTTGCGGTTTAGCAGTGTTAATGCCTAATCAAGTTTTACATTTATATTTAGCCGACTTATCATAACACACATACTTAACGAGTAGTGTACCCGGTCAGTTTGTATATAATGGTAAGTAGAGTGTCGATCACTAAGAGTGGAACAATTTATCTAATTAACCTAATCAGTATTTTAATATCCTAAGTTAGTTTTACAGCCTAATCTAACGCAAGGGGGGGTTCAGCCTGAGAGACCGGCACAGATTGGTTAAGTTAAACAGTAAATTAAACTAATGAGCACGAATCAGTGAATAGCATACACGTACACAGATAGATAATAGAGACTATAAGAAGACCTGTCCTGATAATTAAGTAGCTTGTCACTTGTTTTATTGCTGATTTTATATGAAGTGTATGTAATTAAATCTTTCTCGTTGGCTCTAATCACATCGGCAGGTCCACCCTTAATGATAAATTATGACTATCCTATTTATCTAAAGACGTTAGATTAAATAGGCGAGGAAGGGGTATGGCAGCCCAAGCAAAGCTCAGCTAGACACAGAGGTTATCAAAGCACTAATATAAGTCACCAAAGACATCATCATATAAACTTTAATTGATGGGAAAGAAATTTTAAGAGGTATGCATGATTTTCCGTAGTCACATACATATGCCCATCTATCCTGATGAATTAAAGCGTACAATTACAATAAAAAAAGCTACTTAATGAATTAAATACATGCAGGACCTTCTTACAGCTCTAATATCTTCGTTTGGAGTGTGTCTTGTGTTGCTTTTTCGACTGAACTCGGCTCCTTAGGGTTATGATGCACACAAAATTCTTCTAGGTCTTGGGGTATTTATAGTTTCCGTCTTAGGGTATGATGCGGTGCATTGACTTAACTTCGCGTGGGGTCTAAGATTAATATATTCTGGAATATTCGTGACGTGAGGGGCTTGTTTGATGTATGTTAGGGTAGGTTTATTTTGTAAAATTATGTTATGGTTAATCAATGAAATGGATCTTATGATTCAAATTTTCTTTGTATAATGTGTTCTAATGGATCTTATGTGTTCATGTATGTTTTAACTTTTTTTAGTGTCTTTGATATGTATCACAAACATAAACATGAAAATCAATTTAATGAATCCAAAAACACAGCGAAAACATGAAAAATGAAAATATGCAAATCATGTTAGAAGGAAGTTTGTACTACCAGTACTAACTTTTTACTACTGTTATGTATAAGTAAGTTACTACTGGCCCAACCCAACCCATTAATTACCCACCCAACCGTTCAACTACAAATTTACATCTCATTTAATCCCATCTCATTTAATACCCAGACTACCGTTCAACTACACAGACACATACACATATAATCAAGTTTGTAAACTAAATTTCTCTTAAACCAACTTATCCTTTCACCTTAGTTCGCAAAAAATGAATGCCAGAAACAAAAGAGGTATTGTTCTTTCCTTTTTCATATATAACTGGGTGTGTTCAATTAAATGGTAACACAAATACGAGTGTATTTGTGTTAACATTTGACTGTTTCTGAAGCAATCCTTTTTTTGTTTGTTTGTTTTTTCTATTTTTTTTATTTTTTTTACTAGCACATCTAAGACGTCTGAGTATATCATTGGTCCTGTTGATCATCATTATGAACAGTTTTTAAAACTTAAAGCTCAACAAGGTTCAAGCACCACTCCCACAACCTCTACTGAGTATGTCATTGGACCTGTTGATCCTGATTATGCCGTGTATTTAAAGCTTCAACTTCAAGGTCCAAAAGGGTCAACCACCATTCCAACAAGATCTCAATATGTCATTGGTACTGCTGATTCTGACTATGCCAAGTATTTAAAGCTTAAAGCTAAAAAAGGTTCAACCTCAACTCATGCAAAGAAGCCTTGAAACCAGTCAAGAAAAAGAACTTGTAACAGTTATTTATGGCACTTCATGATAATAATTACTCCCTCCGTCCCATATTAAGTATCCATAATGGAATCTTTGGATGTTCCAAATTAAGTGTCAACTTGTACCTTTGAACCAATAAAATGAGACTTTAGTGGGTAAAATTAATATTTGATTGGTGGAGAGATTAGTTAGTGGAATCTCCTAAAACTTTGTGCATTATGAAAATGGACACTTAATATGGGACGGAGGGAGTAGAATGGATATTGTGATTAAGATTTTCCTTGTGTAATGTGTAATGGATATTTTGAATTGTTGAGTATCTTTGATATGTATGACAAACATAAACAAGTAAATCACATTAATCAAACCATAGAGCACATATCAAATCATGAAAAATGGAAATAACCTAAAACAATATTAGTGGATTGGACATGCCCAAATCCATGTTAAAATTCTAATAGACCATAGTCATTCAATTTTTGTTGCTGTTGTTACTCATGTTTATTGGCTTATTTTTTTTCTTCTTTAGTGGTTGAGTTTGTGAGTTGCATCTGCACCACTTCTAATACCAAGACCAATGACACCACCACTTACTTCATCTGCCTGTGCACAACTAGCTTTATCTAGTATAACAACACTTCCACCTGTGTAAGCATGCCTCCAACACTTGACATCCCCAAAACAGATAATGCATCTTTCATCCAACACCTCAACATGTGTACCATTACTCCCTGCACCACCCCTAGCAGTTTTGTTTCCACTTCTAATACCCAGACCAATGCAACCACCACTTACTTCCTTTACCTGTGTATCATTACCACTCATTTTGTTTCTATTTTAATTTTTAGTTCAAGGATGTGGCGTATATATGTGTTGGACAAAGTTGGAAGGGGGCTTTACTTCATTATCCTGGTTGCTAGGATAATTTACTTTGCTCTAAAGGTTGTGCCATAGTTTTCTACTTTGAAATACACCCGTTTTTGTCCACATCAATTGACTGTGGTGGCTTTTGTCTTGCAAAATGACTGTTTTGCCCTTGGTTATGCAAACACTATTTTCTTCTCATGTCTGCACACATGCAAAAGTAATGTCATCAATGCTCATTTTCATGCATGCAAGAAGGGTACCAAACACTATTTTTTTCTTTATTGTTACTTGACTACTTTTGCAGTTTTGAAACACTAACAAAGCATAGCTTATCCTATATAAAAACCATACCCACCAACCAAGCTCACACCACCCAGTTGTTGCTACTGAAACAATGAGTTCCAAGAATAAAGGTTGTTTCAAACACACCCTGAATTGCAAAATTGTCTACTTTTTCATTTATAATATTTATTTTTAATTCCAACATTTATATTATTTTTTTTGTAGCNTTTCTTTATTGTTACTTGACTACTTTTGCAGTTTTGAAACACTAACAAAGCATAGCTTATCCTATATAAAAACCATACCCACCAACCAAGCTCACACCACCCAGTTGTTGCTACTGAAACAATGAGTTCCAAGAATAAAGGTTGTTTCAAACACACCCTGAATTGCAAAATTGTCTACTTTTTCATTTATAATATTTATTTTTAATTCCAACATTTATATTATTTTTTTTGTAGCAATCATTTCTGTTAACAGCAGTGACTTAAGTTCAATTAACACATGGAATTATAACAGCAGTGACTCAAGTTCTGAAGGTCCTCAAGATCCTATGTCATGGGAAGCCTATTTTCCAAAGGGTTATTCTGGAGCATGGAGAAAACAGAAAGATGCTAGGAAGATTAAAACTCCTAAAAAGATTGAGAAAGAGCTTTTTTATGAGAGGGTTCAGGTTCTAGGCCTTCCCAATGCTAATACCTGTGAAGACCATGGTATCAAACCATTTCCTCAAAAAAAATACCATATTCTTTCCAAAAGGGAAGGGTAAAAATAAAATGTATTAGTTGATTTAGGATGTTGTTTATTTGAATAAATTTGTTGTGACCTCAATAAACATGTTGTGAACATTTTGTACTACTTTAGTTGCTGTTGAATGGTAGGCTTACTTTGTACTCATGTTGTAACCCTTTTCTACTACTTTATTTGTTCTTTATAATCTAGCAGTTAGTTAAATAAGTTGACTTTTTAGTTTGATTATCTTTGTATATAATAATACATTATGTAATCTTGTTCACTTATTGGAATGAATTCATTTTATTCAATTGTTTGACTTGTCAATAGAAGATAACAGCACTAACGATACTAACTACTTAGTACCGTTTAAAGAAAGGTGGTATTAACAGTACAAACATTTTAGTCCCGTGTGAATCCCACCCAACCCGACACATTAAATACAACTCAGATATACATTTCTAAAAAGCTTCTAGACAAAAAGGAAATATAAATGTGTGTTATATTTCCAACAAAGAATGGGGAACCCAAGAGTGCTAACAAAGCGTGTAAAATTGTATATAGTCCCTTCGTTTCCCCCCTTTTTGTGTATAAATTTGATACTCCCACATTGTGTTGCATACCAATCCAATTATACCCAAAACCTAAGAAAAAAAATTGTAAGAATGTTGTCAGGAAACAAGAGAGCTAGGGATGCTGATGCTACCCCAACAGTTCTAAATGAGAATGAGGAGGTGGTCAAAAGACCAGCCCCTGCAAGGAAAGAGCCCGAGGTGCCTACTGCTGGAGGCGATGAAAGCTCATACTACGAGCTTGAAGCGGCCTTGGAGGAGGATCTGAAAGCTGAAGAAGAGGCTGCAGCAGACAAGGAGGCTGCTGCGGAAAGGGAGGCTGCTGCGGATAGGGAGGCTGCAGCAAAGAAGAAGAGAAGAAGGGTTGCTGCAAAGGCCGCAGCAAAGGAGCACTGAAAGGATAAACGTGCTATAAGGAGGCTGGAGAAGAGGGACATAAAGAAAGACAAATATGTTGTTTCTAATGAAGAAGAGGAAGAGGAAGAGTTAGAAACTTATGACTATGATGACATGTACAAGGCATATTTGTCTGATTAGTCTAATATTGTAATGCAATCCTTTATTTATATTAATGAAGTTATTTTTATGTTCAAATTGATGTTTCTTTGATTTTAATTTTAATGTTGTGTTTTTTTTTATGAATCGTTAATCTAAACATACTATTTATGTTCAATTTTAGTTTGTGGTTACCTATTATCATGTTTTGTTTTTTGTTTATGAAACACAAACATCAAAATTAACACAAACATAAACATGGAAATCCAAACATAAAAATTAACACAAACATAAACATTGAAACACAAACATAAAAATTAGAACACAAACATAAACATTGAAACATAAACATTCAAATTCCATAATTTCATTGATCTCGTTACAAAAAAACAATATTACAAATTTCTAAAATACTTTCTATACTGTCTAATCACACACTTGATTAGAAGTTTGCACCGCTACCTTCCGCATCATCCTTTTTCTTCCTTTTCTTCATCTCCTTTTCCTTCATCTCATTTTCTTTCCTCTCCTTTTCTTTCTTATCCTTCTTATTCTTGAGATGCTTTAGCACATCTTCAAGATGGGATATCCTCTGGTCCAACTCATCAAATTCCTCCTTCCTCTCCTCCTTCTCCTCCTCCTCCTCCATATCACCCACAAGCATCTCATAGCAGCCAGGTTGTTTCCTGAGCCAAGTAAGAATCTGTTTCCTCAAATCCTTCGGTATCTTCGAGTAAGCACTGTACTCAGCAATTGGTTCAGCGCCAAAACCCTCAAGAACTAAATCCATACAATAATGGTTGTCCAAAACTTTTTCCCGCTCCTCTTTCTCGGTACCAATGTAGATAGCCATCGTCAGTGGTTATTTTCTTTGGGTTTAGTCTGTGTGTTTTGGTGAAATGTGTGTGTGGTTTGGTGCGCTTAAATAAGCAGTGTATAAAAGGAAAAGAGTAGTCCCTATGCAATTGTTTCGATTGCCGTGATACTTTGGGAGGGAAAGGTTTGACTTTTTCAAATATAGTCATTGGAAAAAAAATCCCGAGACACACTATTCGGTTGCTACGTGTCTTTTGGCTGCAAAATTAACTTAAAGACTTTGCAAACTCGTATTTACCCATGTTGACTTGTGAAAGTCAACATAGACGTTTACAAGTGATTAATCAAATTGGTTCAATTTGTTGACTTTATTAAGTCAAACTACAGCCTTATGCTTTCTTAACTTCCTACACTCCAATAATACTATGCATTGAACAACCAAACAACATACTTTACCATACCAAGGAACATTCAGTTCATCACAAACCACAAACCTTTAGGATTTAGCCATCATTCAAGCATGAACTTTCATTGATCAATTACAACCATTACAAACGACTACTTCACAACCCAACTACCATCATCTACTCCAAAATACTAAAAACATTCATCCACTACCATCACAAACTAACAACTACTACACAAAAGAGACTTGATGGTGGATGGGTTAAGACATGTCAAGCATTAAAATAAACATACAAAGCAAACAAAACCCAACTGATGATGATATACTTCTTGTACTTGGACTGCTATTCTTCAAGCTCTTCAACAACACCTCGAAAAGCATTAATCCTCCTCAACAAACCAGGGATAATGTCTACTGACCTTGGGCATATCGGAGGATCCAACCATCCTAGAAAAGGATAGTTTGAGCCCTGAAACAACACAGTGTGTAAATACAGACCCATATTTTCTAAATAAACCAATAAATGTTTACACTTACAATTGTATCTTGGATTGTATCTGGTGAAAGTCTTGATAGTGATGCGCCCTATGTCAGAAGTATAATGCGGCGTATCTGGAGTAGAACAAGCTTGATCTTCTTCGTTGACCAAAGTTTCATAAGCGGCGCATGGTAGAATTCCATGTGGCGCATTCTTCAAAGTCAGGCAGTGGTCTTCGAATTCATCTAAGTATGATATTGCGGCGTATCTGTTGAGAGAGATACAGCGCATCTTCTAGATTTCAGTAGACTTTTGACATCTTGCTCGTTTTGCTCCATAATTAGTCCAAAATCGCCAATTTTCACCTATTACCTGAGAATCACTAAAGTAAACATTAAAGCACCGATTCTCATACATAATAAAGTAAAACAAGTCAAATAAATAGGATAAATGATGGTAATAATATGTACTTATTTGAGTTCATCACTTGCCTTGTTCTTAACAACAATGCCATTTTCATCAGTCTTGTTTTTGAACACCCACTTCATGCCAATGACATAAACACCCTGAGGGCATTCAACTAAGGTCATGACATTATTCCTATCAAATTGTTCAAGTTCATCACGCATGGCCTGAACCCAACTTGGATGTTTAATTGCTTCTTTTACTGTTTTGGGTTCAATGGTAGATAGGAAGTCAACAAACAGGCATTCATTGGCTGAGGCTGCAGTGAGTTTGGCAGCCATGCTTCTGGTAAGCATTCCCTCAAAAACATGTTCACCAATAATGTTGACAAGCTCAATGTGTTGGTGTCTAGACCATCTTTCCTGAGGTTTGGGATAAGAGTTTGAGCTTGTTGATGCCTGATTTGGAGGTGGAATGGGTTCAAGAGTAGGTGCCTGAGGTTCCTCAAGGACTTGGTTTTCAGTGAGTTCAATTTGGATGTTGTTTTCAATAGGTTCCTGAACATCTGATTCTGTATGAGTTATCTCATTTGTAACTTGTTGAGCTTCAAGAAACTCACTGATGGTTGGTTGAGGAAGGTTGTGAGGAATGATGTAATATGAGAAGTCAACATCAGCTTGGTATTGAGTGGAAGGACTATTCTCAGGGTGATATTCATCAGGGGGATATCTAGATGAATCATCTATTCCAATCTCTTCTACTGAGGTGTTTGAGAACTGAATAGCATCACTGCTTTCATCAAAGGTAATGTGATAGGTTTCCTCAGTTTGTTGTCTCCTTGTATTACCCTGAAGTCTTTGGAGACCAGAGAGTAACCTAGGAAATATCCATCATCAGCCTTGGCATCAAATTTGCCTAGGTGGTCCTTGTGATTATGAATAAACACAGGACACCCAAACACATGAAAGTAGCTGATATCAGGGATTCTACCCTTGAATATTTCATAAGGGGTTTTGTTGTGTCTTTTAACAATGATGGACCTATTTTGAGTGTAGCATGCTGTTTTGACTGCTTCAATCCAAAAATGTTTTGAGAGGACTGAGCCATTCAGCATTGTTCTAGCTGCCTCAATGAGTGTCCTATTCTTCCTTTCAGCCACTCCATTTTGTTCAGGAATGTAGGGAGAAGAGAATTTTTGAGAAATTCCTTTCTCATCACAAAAACATTCAAGGTCCTGATTTCTGAATTCAGTCCCATTGTCAGTTCTAATTTGTTTGACTTTTATGTCATTTTGGTTTTCAATGTTCCTGACAAAGGACATGATGGTCTCAGCTGCCTGACTCTTTTTGGTCAGGAAGTAAACCCAAGTGTATCTTGAGTATTCATCCACTATGACCAGGGTGTACTTCTCTTGGTGAATAGACATTGGACTGACAGGCCCAAAGAGATCCATGTGAAGAAGGTGAAGGCAGCTTTTGATTGAAAAGTTTTGTTTTGTTTTGAAGGAGGCCCTGTGGTGTTTTCCCTTTTCACAAGCTGAACAAGGTTTATCTTTTGAGAACACCAGGGAGGGCAGGCCAAGAACCTTGTTTTGTTTGGCAAGGTTGTTGATGTTTTTGAAGTTGATATGAGACATTCTTTTGTGCCAAAGCCAGTTGATTGTTTCACTTGCTTTTGTGAAAAGGCAAGTCCCATTTTGAGTGAGAGTTGACATGTCTAAGACATAAACATCATCTCTCCTGGGGGAAATCAACACAACTTCTTTGTTAGCATTAAAGATTGTTCCTTTCTTGTCATCAAACTGAACTATGTACTTGGCGTCACATAGTTGACTGACACTGATGAGATTGTATTTGAGACCATTAATATAAGCAATTCTTGTAAAAACTATACCATTATAGTTTACTAAACCATAACCTTCAGTGGGTGCTGATGAGTTATCACCAAATACTACATTGGGTCCTGGTTCTTCCATATATTTGTGCAGATATTGTTTCACACCAGTCATACTTCTTGAGCATCCACTATCAAGATGCCAAACAGGATCCCTGGCATGTCTCTGCACAAATAGTAAACTAGGTTAGTTTTTCTTGTTAACCCACTTCCTACTGGGCTTTGGTCTAATGGACTTCTTAAACTTGTTAATGGACTCATGGTCAGTGGTGGAGTGAACAGAACTTCAACATGTCTTGAATTTGGTACTTGAAGAGGACTCAGTAGACTGAGATGTGTTTGTTGTCAGTCATCTTCTAATTTTTATGACATTGTCATGTCCTGATGCATCATGGGAAGGGTCTCCACAAATATCACAACAAGGATACATAAGACAATCTACAGGGTGATGGTCACTGAATCCATAGTGAGTGCAGCGTTGAAAAGGCTTAGCCTTTTGTTTTGGGGTTTGCTTTGAGGCTGAAGCATACTTGTGAGCTTGAGCTTTGTAGCTTGCTTGAGCCTTCAAGGAGGTGGTGTAAGACAAGTGGTCAGAAGTTCTGTGATCTTCTTGCATGCATATCATGCAGAACAAGATCCTATAACAATCATCAGTGCCATGATTTGTATAGTTACACAGTTCACATCTTTTCAGGGGCTTGTGTGAGGATTTTGGTTTGGTAGTGCCTGAGGAAGCTGAAGTTGGTTCCTTATCATTAGATGAGAATTTTTCAGTTGATTCCAACTTTTCACTTAGCTTCCTGACAAGTTCAGCTAGCTGATCATATTTTAATCAGTGCTGTCAGGTTTGACCTCAATGAAGGTAGAAGATGTTGAAACTTCAGTGGGAGCTGGTAATGTTTTGTTTTGTTCAGAGTTGGACCTTTTCAGGATCGTTATGCCTAGTCCCACCCTCTCCTTGTGGGAGTGTTGAGAGTAGACAAGAGGCCCTATGTCAGAACAGGGTTCAGCTCCCTGAAGTACTTTCAATGGTGGTAAAGGAGTTTGGGGTACTGGTTCAGATTCAGTGACATCCTCAGCATCGCTGGGTTTGTCAGTGACTCCATGTAACTCCTTAATGGCCTGACTTTTAGGCATCAAGATATTTCCAGTGTCAAAGTTTGGCATTTTGCTATCAGGATTGAATCTTTCAATCCATTATTTTAACTTAGGATGCATCTCTTTCTCAAAAGGTGTGCCAGCTGGCAAGAACATCTTCTCACTGAGGGTCTCACTAGATGATTCAGTGAGTTGATCCTCTCCTATTACCTTCCTTTTGGTACTAGGAATGAGACTGACTGAGTCATAGACTCTAGGATTTTTCTTTGTCCAGCTTTCAATGACATCCTTTTCTTTCTTAAGTTCATCTTGAAGAGCATGGTTTTGTTTTACTAATTCAGAGTTTTGAATTTGAAGTGTGACATTTTCAAGTTTAGCTTGTTTTAAGGCAAGAAGTTCATCTCTATACATATTAATTCAAAAACAAGTTTGTTATACTTAGAAAACAAATTCAGTCTCTGCTCTTCAAAATACTTAAGATCAACATTGATATAATTTAAATAAGATTGCCAATCAGAATCATCATCCATAGAAAGTAAGATATTTACCTTTCTCATTGTAATGTTGACCCATTCACCATTTCTGGCGTGACTCTTGCCCACAGCCAACTTGTTGTCATCTGAGAGTACCATCAGTGCACTGACATGAACTTCTTCATCTTCTGAGGATATAGATTCCTGATGCGTGGTTTTGTAACCTTACAACAGGTTTTACCTCTCGAGGGATCTCAAGAGGCTTACAACCCCACCAGGCAGTGTACCTGACCGACGTAGTATAGGATAGTGGTAAGTACGAGGGATTGATCGTTCTCTCACAGGGAATAGTGTTCGTTAGGATAGAAAAACTACTCTAATAGGTCTAAGGGTGGAAGGAAGATTCTTTTTGTATTTTTATATTTTTAGGAAAGCAAGTAAAATCTCGGTTTTGGAAGAAGGGCGGAATTAGTTGCTAGTCAACTAACCCAAGTTTACTACTTATGCAAATTAAAATAAAATAAATATCTAAACTATTGTGGTTGTGAAAACAATATGGAGAAAGTTGTGTTTACTTAGATTTCATTACTCCCTAACTATCTTTTACCGGTTAATTGATATGTATGTTACTTGTGTGGATGAAGGGTGTATTCCTAATAACTCATGGAGTGGCATACATATCTCTCCAATTCTATGAGCTCTTATCTCGCCCTATGCCATGCACGGCACAACCATAGGGGTTGTAAACAGTGGCTCATGCGTTAAATACTACCTTAATAGCCTAGTATGCCTTGGCTACATGTTTCCCAAGACGTTCAAGCACGTTACCATAAAGGAGGTTGGCCAGTTTTCTTGAGCCTAACATTGATGGAACAATCATCCCAACAAACAACAACACACACCAATTAACCAATAATTAATAGTTAGGTTTCATTAGATCTAAGCAAACACTAGAGAATTTAGCTACACATGTTAATTAAAAGACAAGCAAAAGAGATAATCAACCAACACATAGACATATTGATTGAATTAAAGTGAAGACTTATCTTTAATTAAGCATGAGGGTTCCAAGGGTTGGAAACCCTAAAAAGTACAGAAAATTCGTCTTTAGGGTTTGCCCTAAAAGTTCTCCACAAAGTTCCACACTAATGAATGAAAATTAGAAAACTATATATAGATTTTACACTCTGACGGCGTCAGGTTATAAGGGCTGACGCCGTCAGCTCGCCGCCATTAGGTTTCTCGGATGGCCTAGATCCACTTCTGACGCCGTCACCTTATAAATCCTTCTGGGCCGTCACTCTTTAACTTTACTCCTGACGGCCTACTTTTCCTAACACCTGACGGCGTCAGGTGTTAAATCCAAAATTTCCTCTGGCCCGTCATTTGAAAATTGGTTTCCACTCTTTTGTCAAGGCTTTCTGACGGCGTCACCTTGTGACTTCTGACGCCGTCAGGTTGTAAATCTTCATCTTTTGAGACTTTGTCGTTTTCTTCACTTTTATGCTCCAAAAACGTCCGAATATGCATGTTTTCCAGAATTCTTCTCAAAAGTACCTAAAATGACAAAAGGAACGATTTAGGGCAATATTTGATCACATTTATACGAATTAGGGCTTAAATGACCCCCTAAAAGCGTAACACTTTTCGTCTTATCAATTCCTCATCCCAGTTAAAGGTTTCAGCAACCAGCCCATTGTTTTTAGCCTAAGAAGGTTTAGGGGCCTGAGGTGACTGAGGAATTGAGGGAGCTGCCTCAAGAAGAGCAAGTTTGGCTTTTTCTTTTCTATACTTAGCTTCAAAATCCTTTTGAGAACTATTCTCAGTTTTGTTTTGAAAGTATTGAGGAGATTGAAACATTTTTGGTTGGAATTTAGTTCCTGAGGAATTGTTTCCTGAAAACTTGTTTGAGGGTTCTGAGGTTGTTTTTAAGAAACAGTCTTTTGCAAAGTGGCCCTTTTTGCCACATTTAAAACACTCATTTGCTTTAGTTTTTGAAAAAGTTTTGTTTCTGCTGATAAAACGTTTCGAGTTTGCAAGGAGTGCCCTTTCTTGAAATTCAATTTGTAAATTATTTAGGTACTCCTCATTGCTCCTCTCATCAGCCTCATCATCTGAGTTTTCTTGAAAATCCTGCACAATACCATTAGAATAGAAAGCAGTGGATATGGGTGAACTGGTCAGGGTCTTTTTGACATCTTGAGCCTTAGGATATCTCCTAGAGATTAGATTATCCTCATAGAGAAATTTACCATAAATCTCAGGAAGCTCAAGATTTTGAAGGTGGTGGGCATTTCTTAGACCCTGAGAGAAGTTTAACCACTTCTCAGGGAGACAGTTGACAAAGCCAACATTGATTTCATGCTTAGACAGGGTGAGACCATCATTGGTCAATTCATTCAGAAGGGTTTTGTACGGGTATAGGTCTCTGAGAGACTTTCAGAGTCTTTGGCCCTGAAAGTATTGTACTCAAGTTTCAGGTACATGATCCTGTTTTCCTTGGTATCTGAGGGACCTTCATAGCTATGAACCAAGTTAGTCCAAGTCTGCTTTGCAGTTGGACAGTTGATGACTGATTCCATTTATCGTCAGGGAGACAGGATATAATGATGCTTTTCAGGCGTTGGTCTTGATTGACCACCCTTCTCTCATCAGGGGTCCACTGAGCTTCATGTTTGACTAAACCAGTAGCTGTTTTAGGTACATATGGGCCTTCATTAATCAATGTGATGTAATAAGGTTCCATCCCAGTTAAGTAGCAAAGCATGCGCCTTTTCCACTTATTGAATTTTTCAACTTCAAGTCGGGGAGCTGTAGCAGTATAGCTTCCTCCCTTTTTATCGACAAGTTGTGGTACATCACTATCAGCCATGGTAGGATCTTGATTTTAAAAACTTTTGAGCACTCTGTTGTTTTGAAAGTTTTATAAACCAGAGGCTTTGATACCACTTGTTGGTCCCTTTTACTTGATTAAGGTTAACTACAAAGTTAATCTAACCAAGTTCCATGGCGTAGTAATGCAAAGATTAATGACTAAATGAAAGTAAACGTAAAGGATAAGAGACAAGATATTTTCCAACATTTAATTCTTATTAGAAATCAATCAAAGAATTATACCCAAGTGTTTGCGGAACAACACTTGGGATTGAAATGACAAGTATGGTATGACTCCTCTCTAAACCCAAGCTAAGCTTGAGTGACAACTAAAGGTCCTACTAAGCTATCTAAGGGACTAGGTTGTTCTAAAAGTTGTTTGTGAATGTCTAAGCATTAATTGCACAAACTTGTCAACTTTTTACTCCTCTCTTATGTTTCCTATTTATACACAAGTGTTTTACAACCGTTACGATAAAGACAAATGATGACCTAAGCTAGTGGAGACAAAATACTTACGTATTTTGTCTCTGTTACATTGGGCTATTTTGGGCATAAGACAATTCTCCTTTCCGAGTAGCAGTGATGACACTGTCCCTGACATTTTGCCTTTCAGGGAAAGTTTGACTTCAGGTTATAAGGACAACATCTTATCTCTTCAAAACTTTCCCGCTCCATCCCGCCTAATCTTCAGTCCTTAGGCGTTCAGTCTTCAGTCTTTAAATCATACTTCTTTAGTTGTTGAGGAGTCTTGGGGTTCAGTGAGTTATTTTCATCACTCACTGAACCCATCACCTTCTTCTTTGGCTAAGGTGCCACTCACTGAGAACCGCCTCACTGAGAGTGGAGAGGCTTTCTTCTTAAACTCGTCCTTGGCATCCTGAAGGTGACTCACTGAGCAACTGTTCACTCAGTGACTTGAAGTCGTTTAAGGTTTTCTAACACTTAGCTTAATTTGTGTTCAAATCTTTGTTTAATGAGACTTGGGTACTGAAGTAACCCAATACTTTATTTTCTCGTATTATATTTTTTTAGTTATTTTATAATTTTGTTGGTTAGTTTATAATATTTGTTTTTGTGTTTTGAAGATGTTTTTATAACATTACTAAGGTAAATAGAGAGTTGAGATAGAAAACAACAACACTTAAACATGTTTTCTAGTTTTGCAAAATGGAAAACACAAACACATGTTTCTCAAACTAAACGCGTTTTCTAAATTTTCCATTGTTTTGTGGAAATAAAACTCCTCTCCCTTTTCCTACAAAATAAGAAATAGGAAATGAAAGAAAATTTTTTCCAACTAAATGCCACCTATAAATCTCAACCAATCAAAGAAAATATTCCCCAAATATATTCTCTAGTTTTTATTTAAAAAGGAAAATTGACAATTAATTTGAGACATCAAAAAAAGAAAATTTGCATTATAATTTTGAGATGGATGGAGTACTTATAAACAAAACTTGCAGATCTACTATTAAATAGGATTAAAGAAAAGAGGATCGACAGTCGGTGGAGGTATGTAGCCTATATACTCGTGTATTGGTTTATTGACCCATGAAATTTATGGGATTAAATTGAAAACAATGTAAAATAGTAGTTTTGTTATTATTATGAAAAGGAACATGTTTATTTTAAGCGATTGATTTGTGATTTTATGCGAATAAATGACATTTTATGCATGAATAGATAATAGTCATATTACACAAGAATAAAGTAAAGTTTAGAAACAATACAAAAAGCATAAAATATTTAGATTTTGATTATGCGATACTAAGATTAAATCCGATCCGAGCTTACTTATTACGAACCGCAAACTAAAGAAAAAAAATAAAGTTATGAATTATTTCCTATTGAATTTGAAAATAATATGTTAATCTTCTTAAATACTTCATATTCATAATTTAGGACAACATTTTCTTTAAATATTTATATAATTTTGTGTTTATAGAAAATAATCTTATAATAAGATCTTACGACACCAATCTGATCTTACAATTTTGATTTTGAAAAAACAAAACGATCCTGAGTATCATCGCGATCTTTAAAAGCTTGCGTTTAATAAAAATTTAATAACAACAAATGCTTTTTAGATTAAAAATTATAAAAAAAATTAGACTAAATATAATAAAATTTTGTAATGTAAAATGACACTAAGGTAAATTTTATCTTTTTACATCACATTTTGTATAATACCTTCTTTTTTTTTTTTTTTGGAAAATTTTAATAAATAAAAGGAGTTTGATTGCTTCAGTGCCCTTAATCAGAATCCATCTTTTTCTCATCACCTTTGTAACCATCGTGTCGATCAGTGTTAGATAACGGTTATGAACCAAATAAATATCCCACGCATGTCGAATCTCAATTTGTTAAACAAAAGAAGTAAGGACAAATTCATTTTCTATCTTTCGAAGACTCCAATCTTCTTGGATCTGCACTGTTGGAACTCGAAAATAGTATACACTAACGTCAAGTCGTTGTATTGATTAAGGTGTTGGGTTACTAAAGATTTAACAGGGTTCTAAAATGACTTGTTTCGTCATAAGATCTTAAGAACTAATCGGATCTGATCTACTTTTTCTTAAACCACAAACTAAAAGAAACTACAAATTTATAGATTATGTTTTACAAAATATAACAATTTTTTTTCACCTAAAAGGTGAATTTATATTAATAACAACAACATGTTAATCTTTTTAAAATTTCATATTTATAATTTAGAACCAATATTTCCTAAAATATTCTTATAACGTTGTGTTGACACTCTAGAACATAATTGTTGACACTCTCGAACTGGAACCTGGAATGTACGTCGTGTTTACGAATTATTTTTGAGATTCATTTACAGTTTTAAGCACATTTACAGAAAAAGTGTCAATGCAACCTCGTTATATTTACCAACTTTTTGTAAGTGTCACTAATGTAAGATTAGTGACACCTTCTATTGTATCACAAAGGCCTGTTACAAATTAAACCATTTCATCGAACTTTGTATTCAAGTATGGTTCCACGAACCTGAAAACTATGATAGTAAAATATTCCTTATAAACAAAACTTGCAGATCTACTATTAAATAGGATTAAAGAAAAGAGGATCAACAGTCGGTGGTGGAGGTACATAGCCTATATATATACTCGTGTATTAATTCAATATCGCCTTCATTCCTTCACATCTTTTTGTAACCCAATATAATGTCTTCACTCAATCACGACCACCTTGCTCACTTAAAAATTCCCCTTAAAGATATATTATCCGCCACCAACAACTTCGCTGAAGAAAACCTCATCGAAGAAGCTGATTTCGGAAATGCTTACAAGGGACAGCTCTTGTGGGCCGGTGAGCTAATTAAAATCGATGCTCGAAGGTTTAATAAAGATGAATGGGATGATGAAATTCAACAACAGTTTTGGATGGAGATTTCCATGCTCTCTAGTCTCAAGCATAAAAATCTGGTTTTTCTTGTTGGGTTTTGTGATGAAAATGATGAGAAGATCATCATTATCAAGCTTGAGACCAGGGCAAGTCTTCAAAACTATCTAAGTGACTCGAGGTTGTTGACATGGGTGCGAAGATTGGAGATATGTGTCGGTCTTGCGAATGGGTTGAGTTACATTTATTATGACGATCCACGCGATTTTAGCGTTATACATCGAAACATCGATAGTTTGACAGTTCTATTAAATGATAACTGGGAACCCAAGTTATCTGAATTTAGACTCTCTATGAAAATTGGAGCATCTCAAAGGCACCTTTCTTTCGATACTGGCAAAGTTTCGAACAGGCTCGGGTGTATTGACCCAACATATGTAGAGACCAAAAGTGCGCACCACAAGTCTGATATGTACTCCTTTGGAATAGTAATGTTTGAATTACTGTGCGGTAGGAAAGCAGTAATCGACGACGACCAAGATAACAAGTACTTGGCTTCGGTGGCCGTTGCCCATTATATGGAGAAAAAACTCAATGAAATAATTGATTTGGATTTACTAAATCAAATGGACTCTCAATCATTTAATATTTTTGCAGAAATAGCTTTTGACTGCTTGAATGAAGAACGATCTGAACGGCCAAATATTGATGAGATTGTCACAAGACTTAAGAAAGCGTTGGAACTTCAGCTGGAACATGATAATGCGGTAAGACGGTTTTTCTCTTCCATCTTTGTATTATAATAAGTACAACTCTAATACTCTATATATGTTTGAATATATACACCTTCAGTACCTCCATCAGTTTGTATTATATAGACCCCATATATCTGATGTTGCATAACTAATAGCCCTTTGATATGCTAAACCTCACAGTACGTGACTTTCTGGTTACCAAAATAAGTTTATTGTATAACAAAAATAAAATTTAGGTTTCTCAAGGTGACCAAAGAGACCATGATTGCTTAGTTCTTTTATCCCTCTTTCACTTAGATGCATTTATTATAAGGTAAAAAAAACAGACAACCAAATTAATCTCTTATTTTCCATGCAACCGTACCATTGATTTTGGCAAAGGCATCTTTTGTAAAATTTAAGATGAATTAGGACACCGAATTTTTTGGCAAAACAATGTGAAATAAAATTAATGGATTAGGATCCTCTGAGTCAAAAATGATAGATTATGTTCAACAATCAGAAATACAATAAATACATAAAGCATTTTCTTTTAGTATAAATTATGAGCCCGCTTATTCATTCACTCTCACAATGAAGCCAACATGATTAATCATGTTTGACTCTAGCTTGAGAGAATCTTCATCCAAAATTACTACATAAAAATATATATTCAAAGGAAAAAAATAAAGACATACTTAGGGCTGATTTTCTTGGCCTATGGAAAACAAACTCAGCAAATGCGTTTATTTTTCTATCAAATTAAAGCTTGAGTAATGATTGGGAGACATAATTAAGCCTCCCAATCATTTTCTTTAAAGCTTTGGCTAAGGAAAGAGTTGAAAATGCGACCTCCTTAATAACTATAATGTGCTGTAACCAGTTGGCCTTAACCTAGAAATTTGATAAGTTATGCAAAACCAAATATAAAACCAAACATTAGTGCGAATTTCACCATTTAATGTAGAAATTATAATTAATCGATGGTTGTTGTTGGAAATAAAAAATTAAAAAAAAAAAAAAAAAAAAAAAAAAAAAAAAACCTTGTTATGTAAAAATAATAATAGACCTACAAACTTATAGATCTACTCACATTTTTTGCTGATAAACAGAATAGTATGTCTTCGCGCATGTACAACCTTGCTCACTTAAAAATCCACCTTGATTGTATACTATCAGCCACCAACAACTTCGATAACAAAAATGTTGTCCTCAGAAGTGGATATGAAAAGAGATACAAGGGACAGCTCTCGTGGTCCGGTGAGTTGATTGAAATCACTGCTCGGAGGTTTAATAGGGATAGAGATGAAATGTTTTGGACTGAGGTTTTGATGCTTTCAAGTCTCAAGCACCAAAATCTGGTTTCATTACTTGGCATTTGTGATGAAAATGGTGAAAAGATCATCATAACTAGGCGTGAGATAAAGGGAAGCCTCAGCAACTATCTAAGTGACGCTTCATTGTTGACATGGGTGCAAAGATTGAAGATTTCCGTTGGTCTTGCGCATGCGTAGAGCTACATTCATTATGACGAGCCACGCGATTTTAGCGTAATACATCGAGGCATCAGCAGTTTCACAGTTTTATTAAATGATAACTGCAAACCCAAGTTTGAAAACCAATAATCTCGTTTTATTGCTTCTTACAAAGACGAAGGACCAAAGTCGACAATATAGAACTTATTAACCCGAATTGTTAGTTAAATTAGTTAAATGAATTTAACCCTAAAATGAAAGGGTGTGTTGTTTGGGAAAGAACCCAACGAACAGACACCATGGTTTCTTTGTGACCATTGGTTTAGTATATATAGACATGTACATGTAACGATTACAAGTTTAGAACCGATTAATAAAGTTATTCAGATTTTACGTTTACTTGCAATTTCATATATCGACTCTCATTGGGACTAACATTTGGCATCAAGGGCTATCTCTCGTTACATACTTCGAAACCAGAAAACACAACGAGACCGAGTTACAAACCAAACAAAGAAACAACGCAGAAACTTTGTTTCAGAAAGAAAGAAGAACGCAACGTTTTACAAAAGAGACACGTTGCGAGAGAGAATATAAACATTTAATCCATCTGTAACATGTTGGTGATGGTAATTCTATTCCCCGTCACCAACACTGGCCATAGCATTATTCCATCTGCCTCATCGCCCACGCTTCATCTTCATAATGCTACTTGTTACCCTAATATCATTAAAATCTTATTTCTGTTCGACAGTTTACAGGGATAATAATTGTACTATCTGAATTTGACGCCTTTGGTTTTCGTAAAGGATTTCTTGACTCGCCACATCCCTCCTTCTGATGTGGACAGTTCGGGTGATCTCTATCCAGTTACCAAGCCGTCAACTTCCCACTGCTTTTGTCTCACAAGTTTTCCACGTGGCATCAACGTCTGGTCATTCCCGGCGACGAAGTGCTACGGTCTCTTGTTTCTCGTAATTTTATTTCCATGTAACAAATAAGGTCTACACATGTTTGGTCCATGCTTGTCAACTTGGCAAACATGTAAAGCTTCTTTTTTCCTAGTTCAGGCTTTCATACGAGTTGAACATGTGTTTGATATTATTCATTCAGATTTATGGACTTCTCCATTGTTGTTCTAGTGGCTTAAATATTATGTCTCTTTTTCCGACAATTACTCTCACTACTTGTGGATTTACCCTCTCGTTCTAAATCGACATGTTCTCCAATTTTTGCATTTTCGTACTTATGTCAAAAATCAATTTAAAAGTGAAAATAAAAAGTTCCAATGTGATATGGTGGTGAGTTCGATAAATAACCGACTCACACACTTTTGCTAATAATGGTATTCAAATTAGATTTTCTTTGCCCTAAAACCTCTCAACAAACGCAAGGCGGAAAGAATGATCCGCACCATAAAATAACACCATTCGTACCACCTTCTTTTCCAAGCACACCTACCACCTACCTTTTGGGTCGAGGCTTTCAATATGGCCAAACTATCCTCCTCAACTTCTTCCCTCAACTGCCATCAACAATGAAATCCATACACAAACTTTTTGCAGCAAGGAACACCAACTACTCCCGTTTGCGCATTTCGGTGCCTTTTTACCACCTTCACTGCCTCCCACAAACTCGCACCTCGAGCAACCCGTGCATTCTTCTTGGGCCTACCCCGCTTATCACGTGGTTTTCGTTGTCTAAACTTGAGACAACAAATTATCCTTTCTAGACATGTCACTTTCGACGAAACCCACTTCAATTTCCCTATCGACTCTATGACACCCACGTCCCCACCATACATATACCTTTTTAGAACCCGCGCCTTCCCTCTCCTAAGCCACGGTCTAACCACCTCCAACCGAACCTTCTGCGCACCCACTTCTAACAACAAACCAACAACCAACACCCATTACTTTTTATCCAATGAACGACACTCTTCACCCGTACACTACCAACATACCCCCCGATTCATTGCAACCAATACGTTAATAACCCACCAGCTTCAGTTATCCCTCGAGCCCAGTTTCCAAGCCCAACACCAAGCCACTATATCCACTCCCCACTCAACCGACAGCAACCAACAGCCATCAACCGCAGCCCAAAATCAACCATCAGCGCAGCCGAACAACCTCCCTACGATACAACCACACCAACGGCCTCGACCCAACCCACACAACCTCCGCCCACCTGAACCACCCCGTACTCACCGATGGTCACTCGGTCTCAATCAAGCATTGTCAAACCCAGAACGTCTTCCGCTTCATCAGCTTCTTCAATCCGCCCTTACCGTAAAATCTCCTTCAAACTCGCTCCTTCAAAACCTCATTGGAATTAATGCTATGTATGATGAGGTATAATGCGTTAGTTAAAATGGTACTTGGATTCTGGTACCACGCGCCTTGGTGTTTTAATTTGGTGGAGAATCTATGTGGTTGTTTAAGCATAAATCATGCTGACCGGGACTCTGAGCCGTTATAGCAGGCTACGTTTGGTTGCCAATGGCAGTAGTCAGCAACTTGTATTGATTTGGTGATGAGACTTTTAGTCCGCGTTGCAAACCGGACACGCATATCGCACGTTCTTCTTAGCCTTGCGGTATCTCGCAAGTGGCCTATACCATCAAACTTGACATTAAGAATGCCTTTCTTAACGGGGATTTATCTGAGACCGTATATATGCACCAAACCCCGCGGCTTTGTAACGACTCTCCGGACCACTCAATCATGTCTTTCTTTGGCAGAAATCCTTATATGGACTAAGCGGCACCTCGTGCTTAGGTTTCAGAGATTTGCAGGATAGTGCTACTAGAGTTGTATTTATCAATGTCGCTGTGACTCTTCATTATTTATCTGTCGACAGGGCTCCAAGTAGCTTATTTACTTTCTATGTGGATGAACATTATTCTTACATCCTTCCTACTGCCTCTCCCCTACAACTAGATCATTTTATCCCTGGCACAGTGAAGTTTTGAGATGACTATCTTGGGTCTTAATTATTTTCTGGGCATTTCTCGGCTACTCGGCAGTTCTAACAGTTCTTTCTATCTGCAACCAAAAGTGACTACTGAGCTTCTTTGAGGTGCCCACATGACCAACTGTAACCCTTCTCGAACACGCAGTTGATACAGAATCAAACTGGGTCCCGAAGGGTGTTCCAAGTTTAGGATCACTACTTTTAATCGTAGTCTTGCAGGTGGTCTTCAGTATCGTCACATTTACAAGACGATATCTCTATGCCTGTTACAACAGATTGTGTCTTTACATGCATGACCCCTCGTGAGCAACATTTAGCTGGCCATTAACGTATTTTACGATATGTTTCGAGGAACTTTGGATTCTTGGCTCACACTTTAATATTCATCCTTCTCCTACTTGTCTTGTGGGATATAGCAGATGCAGCATTGGGCGGGTTGCGCCATCCACACGAACGGCTCTACTCGGGATAAGCTCGTGTTTTTCTGGGTGATAATCTATTTCTTGGTCTTCAACGACAACACACCATCTCCCCGGTCAGTGCTGAGAGCGAATACGCGGGGTGTTGCTAAATGTTGTAGCTGAGACTGCATGCTTCGTAACGCTTCTTCGTTGAGCTGGCTTCCCTCTTTCTACTGCTACTCTGGTCTACTGTGATAGATTTAGTGCCTCTATTTGTCTGGCCAACACCTGTTCAACATCAACGGACCAAACATATTGAGATTGATTATAACACTTTGTCCGTGACATGGTTTACTGCGTGGTCAGGTTCGTCGTTCTCCATGTACCCTCCGTCGTATCAATACGCAAGATAATCTTCCCAAGGACTTCCTTCAGCCTTACTTGAAGATTTTAGATCCAGTTTGAGGCGTACCGGCTTCCTCCCGCTCCAACTGCGGGGGACGTTTTAGTTGATACTTTAGTATCAAGATAAGCATTAAGAGTTATTGTGGTACTAGTTGTCCTCTTTATGTAATTTGCCTTAATTAGTGGTATTAAAACCATTTACCCAAAATAGCTTAATTAAGGCTACTATGTATCCTTGTATTTGGTATTGAATAAAATCACACACAATTATCACATTCAACGCAAAA
>LBNU01016937.1:1910-25379 GCA_014162995.1 Artemisia annua | reverse complement strand
ATATATATATATATATATATATATATATATATATATATATATATATATATATATATATATATATATATATATATATATATATATATATATTTTTTTTTCTTTTGCTAATCTCTTGTATAATGATATAGATTTTAAAAAATATAGATTTATAAAATCGAGCTTCCTAATTGTGCAATAAAAGTCGAAATTTCTTCAATTTGGTTAAACAAATCTAAATTTTATCCAGCGAAACAAATATATAAAACTACATGTGCCGATTTTATAAAGAAAAAAAAAGTAAAAAGATGAGGAGGTAATATATAAAACTTTACTTGTTAAATTTTAAATAAATTATAAGAACTCAAGTAAATTTGTCAGTTTTCATATTTTTAATAACTTTATAAGATTAGTAAATATTCTCCATACTTTATATTTTGAGAAATGATACATAGACCTAAAAGTGGACCTAAACACATGTGGCATGATCCTGATGGGTTGTAAAATAAGTGGGTCCCTGTCTGCAGCCATCAGGATGATGCCACGTGTTTTTTGGTCCACAATTAAGTCTATTTTTAGGTCCATGTATCATTTCTCATATATTTTTATTAAAACATTTATATACGTTGTTGTTATTAATAAATACTAGTTTAAGGCCTGTGTAATACATGAGATTTTTAAATTAAAGTACTACATAATCAACAAATTAAATTAATGCACAAGCAATGAATTATAAATATCAAAATAAAAAAACACGATTTATTATAATATGCAAATGAATACACAAATTTGTACATATACAAATGACTCATGTTATTCTTTTTTATGAGATTAATTAAGGAGATCCGGAAAAATAAAAATAAAACACTAATGGCGTTTAATATAGACTTATGTATTCCTCTTTATAAGGTTAACTAGCGCGTACATGAATTTAAAATCAAATACAGCTAAAATTATTCTTAAAATGAATGTAAGTTTCAAAATGAAAGCACGACCCTAGGGTTTCCCGTGCGATAAAAATAAATACGCGAAATTGTACATATAACACCGACCGGCGCATGTGATTTTGTTTAAAGTTTACACAAGGATATCCGGTAAATCATTTTCTAAATGGTCATTACGTGTGATTAAACACGCATAATGTCTAAAACATGATATTAATAGTTAGATTCACATCAACCTCAACACCATACCAGTCAAAAAAAGTTAAATATTTCGGCCAACAAATATATATATAAAATAGTAATCGATATTAATACTATACATAATGAAAAATTTATTTGAAAACTTGTGCGTACATATGTATTGTAGCTATTTAAGTATTAAAGTTTTTACAGAAAAATCTTATTTAACAAACTCATGTATGCACGAGGTTAAAAACAAGTTATAAGGTAAATTTCATCCAATGATAATCAAATTTCATGAATGATCCAATTTAGTCACTCAAAGTTCACATTAATCATATAAACGATAAAAGTTTAAATTTTGTTCCATAGTTGTGAAAATGTTCACAATCACTATGTTCAAGGTATTTATACATGCATTATTAAGTTGTACAATATTAATAAACATACGTCCCTTAATATAACTACTTTTATACAAACTTTATGTACAACCAGTTTATACATGCATGGTTAAGTTGTATTGTATTAGTAAACACCCCATAAATATAACTACTTTCAAACAACTTTATTTATAACCAATTTATGCTACTTTGTAAAAGAAAATATGAATAATACTCCCTTCGTCCCAAAATAAGTGTACAGTTTGACTTTTTAAAGTTTTTCTTGTTCAACTTAAACCTTAAATATTTTTATTTGTTTTATATAATAGTTGATGAAACTTACACCAGTGAAATTACATTTAAAACACGATTCATTCATATATTTTGCATCAAATATTATATAATAAAAAATATATTATTAGATTAACCGATTTTGAAAAACTTTCTATTTAGATCACTTAAACATAAAAAGTTGACAAAAAGAAACACTATGAAACTGTGAGTTGTTTCTACTTTCTATATTTAAAACAAACTTATAGTGACCGAAATGAAACGAAATAATCTTAAAGTTGATTACTTTTTCATGATTTTTACCTTCAATTATACGTACACATTTTTTTTTAAATATAAGCTCTTAATTTAAATTTAATTAACAAAAATGGTTTTCAAATGTTTATAATTTTTGTAATACACAAAAAAAGTAAGCGTTATTTTCAGTGTCAAAAATGCAAATTTCTCTTTTAAAATGATACTATATAGGTCTTACTTTTCGACATTCTTTTCGGGTGTGTTTCTTTTTTTCTATATGGGGAGAGATAGTAGGGATCACGCTTATATAAGCCTTTATATGGGGAGGATCTTATAAATTTTGCCTTGGGGAATAAGACCAATTAATAGAAAAAGTTCGTCCAATTTAAAAAATTAATAATATTAAATTTGTGGGTTCCACTATCTCTCCTCATATAAAATAAAAGAAACACACCGTAAGTTTGCATGACTATACCTTTTAAAACAACTTTTATCAATAAATGCTTATAACCTGCTTTTACTTCCAAATTTAAATAACAACATTTAGGAAATATTGAGATTACTATTTATCTACAGTAATGTTTTTAAAATTATCAAAATGGCCCCTTAAGTTTACTAATAATTCAAAATATCCAACTTAACCATTATCTTAACTAAATATAATGTAAAACCTAACTTTTCTTGAAAGAGAAAACTGAATCTATATTAGGAATAAGTGAAAACTTTATCTATATTAGAAATGTTTTGAATCTATTAATTGAACATTGAAACATTCTTTCCTTAACGCATGCTTCTTATGCATGACAAGTTTGAAAAACTTATATTTATTAGTTAACATTGAAACAAATTAAACACAATAACATTTATTCATCTTACGAATTATGCATGCCAGCTCTAATTTGTCTTCTACTTACAAATTCATCCTACGCAGCTTTTATCATTTTTTTTTTCTTTTTTCTTTTTTTACAAATTCATCTCAATCCCGATCCATATTTCGATAACATTACACGAAACACTTAATCACAATATCTCAATTATAACTATATACGGCTGTCGTTATGCACGGGTACACGTCTAATACTTTAATACATATTTAAGTATAATAACCCTTAAAGATTTTACACTTATGTTTTTACTCTTTTCTTTCATTTAAATTTCCTACACAAAATAGCTCATAAATCCATTAACCTTTATGTTTTAGCACCCGATATTCAAAACACCCTCTTAAATTATTAATAGTACAAAGTAACTCTAAACCTAATAATCTTTATATCTTAATATACGCTTGAGATTGATAATATAACATATTAACTCTTACGCCTATTAAACTTTTTATTCTTAATTAATCTTTTACATCATTTCTCGTATTATGTAACATTTTTATTAGAAAAACATATTGTTAACTTTTTATTTTGCTGCTATAAGATGTATGTTTCTATAACCTGCAACAATGTGCGGGTAGAAGAAACTATCTCGTTCTCCACACATACGAAATATTGCATAATATGATATCTATAACCAAATTTTATACATACGAAATATTGCATAATATGATATCCATAACCAAATTTTACACATACGAATAATGCATAATATGATATCGATAATCACATAAACGAGTTAATGCTTATGGTTCTTATCTAGTTTTAAGAGTCAATAAAGAGGTCATCTTTACCATCCATTTATTTAAAAACATTTACTCGCAATTATTTTCGCTTAACTTTATTTCTACATAATCAAATATTATAAACTTCTTTCCATCATCCACAAATATACGTATGCCATAATATATACGTACTCAAAGAATATAAAAATATACATTTTTGTTTTGTTACCGTTATACCCAGGTAATTTAAAGTTTTGTTAGACCCACAAAAAAACTTCAACAAAAACATTCACAAAATGAGTTGACATTGTTTGATTGGTGTATTTGGCTATAATCTCTCTCTCTCTCTCTCTCTCTCTCTCTCTCTCTCTCTCTCTCTCTCTCTCTTCTTTGATTAAGTCCATCAAATAATGCCAACTCATTTTGTAGATATGTTTTGTGGAAGTTTTTTGTGGGTCTAGCAAAGCTCGGTAATTTATTGGTTGTAATGTTAGGGAGTGTTTTTTAAACTAAAGGCCCATTTGGTTTGTAAGTAGGTTTAGGTTTAAGATTAATATTTGAATTTGAATTTGGATTAGGGTTAGATGTATGAGAAAGAAAAATTATTTAATAATATTAATTTTTTATATAATAATTTTCTAATAAAAAATATAAACTCCCTCCGTCCTATATTAAGGGTGCGTTTGGTATGCTCAAGGGTTTAGAATAGGATTTAGATTCGGTATAGATTGAAAGAAACGGAAGAGAGAGAAAAATAGTAGGGACAAAGAAAAAATATTTAATTATATATGAAATATTGCTTTTTAATATTTTTGAACTATTATTTAAATTATTATATTATTAAAAAAATGAGAAAGATACACACATAAAAAAAGATGACCCTGCATGAGAGAGAGAGAGAGAAAAATTCTTATTGATTGGTATCATCAAAAGATATCAATTTAGCCTCCTATCAAATATATCATTCTATACCAAATGTCATTTAAAAAAATATGTACCAAACACTAGATTCAAATTTTCTTTGAATCCAAACCCACTCACACCCATATACCAAACGGGCCCTAAGTGTTCATAATGGTATCTTTGAATTTCACATATTAAGTGTCCATTTTGCAATAAATAAATGAATCTTGATAACTAAATTTCCAATTTTGTCATTGACTTTTATATTAATTGTAATAATTTATTACACCTAAAACTTTGTGCTTATATTAATTGAGTGTATAATTGTCATTTGGTTAACAATTAATTGTAATAATTTAGTACACCTAAAACTTTGTGCTTTTTGTTACGGACACTTAATATGGGACAGAAGGAGTATTATTTAATATAAATGTAGAGTGAGATTGAGAGGAGCGTAGTACATGGGGCCCGCTAAAAATATTACTCGATTCGTCTTAAAATTATAGTCCATATTTCTCTTTCGTAATGTTTCATAATAATTGTTCACTTTCCATTTTATGTAAGAAAAAGAGAATTTTGTAAAAGAATATTCTATTTGAATAGTTGAAAATTATAATGGTCCCACTTTTATTAAATTGTGTGATCAACCATCATGAAAAATAGCCACTACTTAACGCTCATTTGCCAAACGACCACTAAAAATAAAATACTCACCTCTCCTTTGCCAAATGATCGCCAAAAATCTCAATGCTCATTGCTCACCACTCACCGTCCTAAAAAGCTGCACACCGCTCCGCGCCAAACATACGCTATAAAACGTTTTTTTCTATATATAAAATAAAATAAAATAAAATACCCCTTTTACATAAAAAAAAAAGTGCATATTATAAATGAAAGTTCTTAAATATAGTCTATTTATTCATGATTTTGTTTACACATGTCCTCTATTGACCGACACTTGTATTTAAATCTCTTTAATTTGTATCTTTGCCTCTTGTTATCAAGCTTTAAAGGCCAATTTTTGTCATTTTACCAAAAAGTCAACTCCATGTTACTATAAAACTAGATTTATGCAACTACATTTTTCCTAAACATAAATTCTCTAGCAGAGCATTCTGAACTTAGGCAAAAGAAAAATGGTGTATAAAAATGTGAAGAAGATTAAGCTGGGATCACAGGGTCTCGAGGTGCCATGTCTTGGACTAGGATGCATGGGCATGTCTCATGCATACGGCCTACCTAAACCCGAACCCGATATGATCAAACTCATTCACCATGCTATTGACTCTGGTGTCACTCACCTCGATACGTCCGACGTGTATGGACCCCATACTAATGAGATCCTCATTGGCAAGGTATTGTATGCTGTTTTTATTTTGTTACAATTAGTTGGCCCAAATCTCCTTTTACTATTTATTATGTGCCAACAGTCCAATTGTAGCTTAGGTGTTATTAGTGTGTGAATGTGACTTATTTTTGTGTGTTTGTGATGAATTGGTATAGGCATTGAAGGGAGTGAAGAGAGAAGATGTTCAAGTAGCTACTAAATTTGGGCTAAAATTTGGAGAGGCTTATGGTGAGTTGGAAGTGCATGGTGAACCGGAGTATGTTAGAGCTTGTTGTGAAGCGAGTCTGAAGAGGCTTGGTGTTGATTACATTGATCTTTACTATGCTCATCGTATCGATACAAAAGTCCCTATCGAAATCACAGTTAGTCCCTAATTTCACTTCTTTATAGTACAACTAGCATGTAGCCACGCAAAGCAGCGGGTTCAGAGGCGAATGTTGTTTAACGATTTTTTGATTTTACAGTTTGTTTTTTTTGCGAATATTTTAGTGTCTACATGGTCTTTTCACATAAGTAGGGTTGTCATTCGGGTTGACCCGGCCGGGTTCGGGTCAACTCGGGTCAAGCCTCCAAAAAACATACCCGAACCCGACCCTGTTTAGAACTCGGGTCAACTCGGGTCGGGTCAATTCGGGTTCGGGTCAACTCAAGTCGGGTCAATCAGGTCGGGTCAACACCGGTTTGGGGTCAACCCGAGTATTTTTACATTGTAAAGTGTTAGTTTAGTCGGGTCGGGTCAAGGCTAAAAAAACATACCCGAACCCGACCTTGTTTAGAACTCGGATCAATTCGGGTTGACACGATTGACCCGAATATGGTTTTTGACCCGAGTTGACCCGAACCCGTTCGGGTCGGGCCGGCTTCGGGTTTTATGACACCCCTACACGTAAGTGTGGGATGTGCCTAAGTTTAGTATTGGCTCGTGTATAGTTGTTGCAAAGGAATGTGGGCTCAAAGGGGGTGGTCCAGATTTCATAAGACTTTTTTTTGTCCTGTGGGTCTTTGATATCCTCTTTTTGGTCTTTTTTTTCTTTACTAGGGTTAGTTTCATTTCATAATGTATTTTGCTTTCTGGGCTCTCTCTTAGCTAATTGTCTTATTTGGCTAAGGTGGGGCGCCATGTTTTGTAATTTTTTCTTATGTGTACTATCATATTGTTGTCTTTCTAAAAAAAATATATACATGCCATATTTTATATGGGAATATATTAGCTACAATTTTTTGTAGCTGATTGGCCAGAATTTTGTACTATAAAATGTGTGTCTTTGGTTTTTTTTGTGGGTCCTGATTCTTTTCTGTGGGTCCCTGATTCATTGCCTAGTGTATTTTTTGTGAAGGATTGTAGCTAATTGGCTACAAAAATTGTAGCTAAACTATCCCCATTTTATATATGCAAATTTAGAAGTTATTAATTAACTATAAATATATTAAATGCATTATTTTAGTTATATTTTATTAACATCTAATATAATGTTATAATTAAATGTGCAATTAGTGTACTTATAAATTTTATTTTAATAATTGCTAATAATAGAAGGTGTGTTAACTTAACTTTTAAGACTTTTAAAGATAAAATGTCTCAAATACATTATAAGGAGTAGAGATAGATTAGAATATAACATTATTAAAGTCAAAGTTTATTTTTTATGTTGCTTATTTCATTAGTTGAAGTAAGTATATATGAGAACAAATGAGGTTACAAATTAATAAGTACTTCCATTAAAATGAACATATAAAGACTTTAGGGTGATTTTTATTCAACATTCTGTGACTAATGAAAAATAATCTTTTTGGCAGATGGGAGAGCTTAAAAAACTGGTTGAAGAAGGAAAAATAAAATACATAGGTTTATCTGAGGCAGGTCCTGAAACCATCAGAAGAGCGCACGCTGTTCATCCAATAACAGCCGTGCAGTTGGAGTGGTCTTTGTGGACTAGAGATGCAGAAGACGAGGTCATTCCTACTTGCAGGTATAGCATAACCTATAAATGTAAATGTGATTGCTTATTAGCAAAGAGCCATTCTTTTACATTTTTTTTGTGTGAATATTTTAGTGTCTACATGGTCTTTTCACATAAGTAGGGCTGTCATTCGGATTGACCCAGCCGGGCTCGGGTCAACTCGGGTCAAGCCTCCAAAAAATATACCTGAACCCGACCCAGTTTAGAACTCGGGTCGGGTCAATTCGGGTTCGGGTCCACTCGGTTCGGGTCAACACCGGTTTGGGGTCAACCCGAGTATTTTTACATTGTAAAGTGTTAGTTTTGTTGGGTCAACTCGGGTTCGGGTCGGGTCAAGGCTAAAAAAACATACCCGAACCCGACCTTGTTTAGAACTCGGGTCAATTCAGATTGATCCGATTGACCCGAGTTGACCCGAACCCGGTCGGGTCGGGTTTTATGACACCCCTACACATAAGTGTGGGATGTGCCTAAGGGCCCGTTTGGTATTAGGTTATTGGGGGGTATGGATTGATAGACACATTAAATAATGTATTTGGTAGCAAAATTTTTTCCTGACACAATATCAAGAATGATAGAATCATTACCAACCTTCACTAGCTACTATCACTTATATCAACCAATTAAAACTAGTTTGACTGACACATGCTTTACATCTAAAATTCTCATCCACAAAAAAATATACATTTTCTTTTTTAATCATTTATTTTCTTTTATTATTTTTAATATAATACTTTTATATTTAATTAATTAATATTTTCTTTTATCCCCACCATCTTTCTCTCTCCTCCTTTTTTATCATTCTATACCGAATCCAAATCTTATTCTAAACCCGCGATCATACCAAACGCACCTTAAGTTTAGTATTGGCTCGTGTATAGTTGTTGCAAAGGAATGTGGGCTCAAAGGGGGTGGTCCAGATTTCATAGGACTTTTTTTGTCTTGTGGGTCTTTGATATCCTCTTTTTGGTCTTTTTTTCTTTACTAGGTTTGGTTTCATTTCATAATGTATTTTGCTTTCTGGGCTCTCTCTTAGCTAAATGTCTTATTTGGCTAAGGTGGGGCGCCATGTTTTGTAATTTTTTCTTGTGTTAGTTCTATCCTATTGTTGCCTTTCTTAAAAAAAAATATATATATGCCATATTTTATATATGCAAATTTAGAAGTTATTAATTAACTATAAATATATTAAATGCATTATTTTAGTTATATTTTATTAACATCTAATATAATGTTATAATTAAATGTGCAATTAGGGTACTCTGCTAGTTTATATAATGTGCTTTATTATTTGTATTAGTGACATTTAATGCAGGAACTGTGTTTAAATTGGTTGTACAATATGCTTGATAATTTGTATTTCTTATGTACGGGATGTTTTAATAAGTGCATTAATTGTATTTATTAACCAGTTAATTAATTGTATTTAATGTACATAATGTTTTATTTATTGTATTTAATGTTAGTATTTAATGTTAGTTCAAAAAAAAATTGTATGTTAGAATTAAATATGAGGGGAATTTCTATAAGTAGTATTGGTTGTTGTACTTATAGCTTTAGAAGTTGTATTGCTTAATTTTAAATATTTCTATTAATAGTAGGCCTTCCTCCATTATAAGATAGTTAGATATTCAAGCCCGAACCGGCAACGGGCCAAATGGGCTCGAGCCCGAACGAGCACGGGCCAAACGGGCTCGAGCCTAAACGGACACGAGCCAACGGGCTCGAGCCCGAACGAACACGAGCTAAACGAAAATTTTGATATCCGTAAATTTATTGTCAAAAATAATATAATAAACTAAACTACATGATTCACCGGAAAATTTTATTTCAGGATACCCGCCGCCGCAACGCACGGGTACCCTGCTAGTACATTATAAGGAGTAGAGATAAAGATATTAGAATATAACATTATTAAAGTCAAAGTTTATTTTTAATGTTGCTTATTTCATTAGTTGAAGTAAGTATATATGAGAACAAATGAGGTTACAAATAAGTACTTCCATTAAAATGAACATATAAAGACTTTAGGGTGACTTTTATTCAACATTCTGTGACTAATGAAAAATAATCTTTTTGGCAGATGGGAGAGCTTAAAAAACTGGTTGAAGAAGGAAAAATAAAATACATAGGTTTATCTGAGGCAGGTCCTGAAACCATCAGAAGAGCGCACGCTGTTCATCCAATAACAGCCGTGCAGTTGGAGTGGTCTTTGTGGACTAGAGATGCAGAAGACGAGGTCATTCCTACTTGCAGGTATAACATAACCTATAAATGTAAATGTGATTGCTTATTAGCAAAGAGCCATTCTGATGTTGACACTTAATTAATATATGGTTACTTTCCCCAGAGAATTAGGAATTGGGATCGTACCTTTTGGTCCACTCGGTAGTGGGTTCTTTGCATCTGGGCCAAAGGTGATGGACAATTTGACGGATAACGACTATAAAAAGGTCTGTGCTTATAAAAGATTTCGATTCTATGTGAATTTGCAGTGTCTATAATAAATGTATATACAATTACAGAAACGGGTAATTTTATGCACGGGTTAACTGGGTCGAGTTGGACTGGTTCACTAGCCCCCAAAAACTTTTTCTTTCATAATACGAGTAGTAAATAGTGGACAATTAATGTATAATTGGTTTTAAATTAAAAAAAAAAAAAAATGTTATGACATTTTAACCTTCTGTAAGTTTTGTTCATCTTGATCATTCATTTTTCATCTTTGATAGGTTCTACCGCGGCTACAAGGAGAGAATTTTGAGCACAATAAAGTTGTATATGAGCGAGTAAGTGAAATGGCGAAAAAGAAGGGATGCACCCCATCACAGTTGGCATTGGCTTGGGTCCTACACCAAGGGGATGATGTTGGTCCTATCCCAGGTACAACCAAGATCCAAAACCTGAATGAGAATATTGGATCCCTTGGAGTTAAACTCACGACTCTAGATATGGCTGAGCTTGAATCCGTGGCTTCAATATCTAAGGGTGCTAGAATGTCACAACAGATTTTGGCAACAACTTACAAGTACTCGGATACTCCACCTTTGTCCTCGTGGATCTCTGAGTAAGAGCATGGGATTTTTCAAGTGCACTTTATGTTTTCTGGGAGCTTCAATATAATTGTTTTGTTATAATAAAATGTTGTACAAGCGTTTGCGTTTGTATTTCAATATTCTGCTGTATTGTGAACATTCTCCGTTTCAAGAATTTTCTTAAGCCAAGTTTTCCAGCTTCTGAAGTTAGCATGACTGATACTTATAACCAAGAAAAAGTTATGTATTTTATACATTGCAGAAAAATGATACTCGTATATGATTTGGTACCAAAAAGTTACTACCACTCTTATGAGTTACAATTGGACTTTTTGGCCCAACATGTTTTCGGGAGATTGTAGAATGTACTGCAAATAAAACTTAAAAAGTTACTATGATAAAACTTGATCGATTATACATTCAAAGCAGTTCAATTATAGTACATAAAATATGATAACCATGTCATACCAACATAAACAAAGATGGTAATCATACATTCGAACGTATCAATGTGATGAAGGGAGACCAACGAGGTTATTTCAGCACAATGCCTCACCAAAATTACCTAAGTGTCCAACATGTAATTAGGCTACTAGAATATCCGTTGACTCTACCCTTATATTTCAACAGCTAAATTTTTACAAAAAAAACAGCCAACCAACTCATACATTGATGTTTCTAAAGAGACTTAACGCACATGCTAAGGGTGTAAGGAAAATTAAAATACGCAGAAAATTATAAGTGTGAACCAAATTGATCACAAGCAGAGGGTCATAAATTAAAGATCCATATGTATTTTAGTATTTATATACCATTGGACTTTGGCAACGATAAATGTAATCACTGCACATATGCAGAAAATCAGTATAGCATATGAATCAGGTAAACGAACTTCCATGTTCCATTTAATGGATATTATTTCATTTTAAGGGTCCAAAGAAAATAGTTATCTTCTATAATGTGGGAAGTCTTGTATACAAACGTAAAGCAGTCAACTACAAACAAAACTAGTCACAGTTAGAACTCACCCTAGGACTCTGGATGATATTCGTTGCCTGCTCTATAATGGTACTCATTGCCTGCCTCTTTATCTTCAGCTTCTTGTCAATATGTGGTGATACAAGACTTTCTACATAGGAACACGTCATCATTATCCCACGCAAAGGCCAAACCACATATCCTGAAAAAAGGGTCTCTTATTTGGAATGTAATTCAACATATACTGTAAGCCATGAACTGCATCATGTTTCATCTCATTTTCACACCCAGAAAGTTCCCATGACTGCTTCTTTTTGTAGTCCTTCATTACCCATAAGTCATTCGGAAGAAATTCAAATCTAAATACACACAAACAACCTTCCAATGTCCCTAAACACATTGACGAGTGTTTAGCAATCTTAGATTGGTAGCTCGCATTATCAGGTCCACTGAATTCAATAAACTTCTCTTCGGATAAATCAAATGCAAGAATTACGTTCTTTTCAGATAAAGTGTCATTTACCACCCAATGAAGCACACCAATTGCATAGCACACCAATCCTACTTATGAAAACAAATTTTACCTCTCCAAAATCCTTCCACATATTAGTTCTCAAACTAAATAATTTAATACATGTACAATTCTCTTTTTTCTTAAACCCTAAAAAGATTTTGTAATCATCGGTCATTCTGTCATAACCAAAACCAGAATATCTAGACTCAATTTTATAGATTTGAGGTTTGGTTGCATTCTTAACTTCTGTAGTAGAAGGATGAATTACTGCAATTTTGTTGAAGGGGTGGGAGACACATACTAGACCATCACATGAACCGCTTATATCGTGGTCATTAAGTAAAATAAACATGTCACTAATAGTAATATGATTATATTTTATGAAACCAGGACATGTAGACAAAACAAGTTTTCTGTCTCTAAATTCGTTATTGTTTTGATCACTGAGATAGCTATGCTTCAGTTGTGCTTTTATGAAACCCTGGTCACTGATCAATGATTGCCATGACTTACATACACTCTTGAAACCTTGGATACGGCCATTGAAAAAATAGACGTGAAAATATTGTTTGCTAGAAGTCTCAACTTTCAACCGAATTGACTTGTATATAAAGATTTAGTTTAGTACATTTGAGTGAGATTAAAAAAGGTTCAAAAAAATTAAGATAAAGGGTCCCTAAAAAGGGATAATGTATCATCAGAACACCAAAATTTCAAGATTTTTTTGGGGCAACCAACCAACCAAACCCGGCACATCAAATTCCATTCCGAGCAACAACTTGGAGATTTTTTCATATAAGTGATATATTTAGATAAATGCTAGAATCATACAGTAAAAGTTTTACAAAAAAATATTCACAAAATGACATGTCATGTTTATTCATGGATGTATATTAAAGAAAGAATATAAAAGTAAGAGAAAGACTAATATAATGGCATTTCATTATGTGAATTTGTTTTATTTCATTTTTTTTTATATAAATTTTTTATAGTTCTACATTCCTCATATATTTATTGAAACAACTTTATAGTCCATCCAAATTACTTATGTTTGTATCTTTTGTAGGATATCAAACGACAATGATATACCTACCCTAACCAACTAAAGTGATACCAATTACAAAACTAGATGTGAAATACTGAAATGTTAGTTATACCTTCGATATCACTTTTAAATCAATAAAGTTGCATCTAATTTAATGGTAAACATGGTATTCCTTATCTAATTATTCATTTGTCTTACTAATATATATAAAAAAGAAAATGTTATTACTTAAAAACTTTTAAAATGAGAAATGTTAAATTACTATTATGTCCTTATGTCTTGCCTGAATGTTGTTTATAAAATTACCCACTTTACCATTATTATTATTTTTCTTTTGTTGCAGATCCGTGTTTCAATCCGAATTTGTTAAACTGAACTGGTATGATGTTGTTGTCATTTCAGATAATGATGAAGACTTGCTAACGTCAATTGTTAAATGTTACACAAAAAACTTAACTGCAATATTTAAACTATAATTATTTGCAGCTATAAATCTTGTCATTATACACGGATACACGCCTACGATTATTATCTTTAATGATATGTGTGGCTCATGTGAAAAAAGTTGAAAACGTTGGTGCTTCTTGATTGTATTATTCAAAACAAAGGTAAAAGAAATTTGAGGAAAAAAAGTAAGGGTGTTTGGTTAAACGTAATGGATTGACAAAAGAATATAATTGACGATGTAATAGAATAAACATAGTATTGAATGAGTCATTTTTGTTCAATTGACTTATTTGGTTGCTATGTTGGAATGGAATAAAGCATTTATGCATATTGTTTAATATGATACAATTGACGTTGGAAATAATGAAATACGGCAAAATGTGATTTCATGTAGTAATGAAATGAAAAAAGTAGGGGTAGATATGTAATGAGATTGGTGGTTAGAGATGTAATAGAATGGAGTAACAAATATATCATTCCATTACAAAACTCAAAACAAACTGCATTTGCTCATTTCATCATAATGATTTATTCCATTCTACCTTCGATTCATGCATACTAAACATTACGTAAATGTCAGATAAGCGTGTTAAAGTTTTATATATAATTAGGAGCATACTTTCTTTTATGACATAAGTAAATGCTAAATACAAAAAATAAAACTACAAGCTTTTAGAGTATCATTTCCGTTAAGGTTTTTAGTTTACAAAATAGTATTGTACATTCTTGAATGTTTGATGAGGTATGGTCTCCTTCGGATACTTTAGAGGAGATAATCACAATTAGTCCTTAATATTTCTAAGACAAATCCACTCTATGATGGAGCAGTGCCTGCTCATGATGCATAGTGATGGAGCAGTGTTTGCTCAGGAAGCATAGTGACGGAGCAGTGTCTGCCGCAGCAGTGCCTGCCGCAGCAGTGCCTGCCGCAGCAGTGCCTGCATCGGTGCTTGTACAATATCCACTGACATACAAGTACAATGGTGTACAAATGAGCACATAGGCTTTGGTCCACAACCGGTACTTGTAGCATAACAACAACTTGGACCTCGAGGACCACGTCTGACACTCGTCAGCGATATGTGTGCTGCCCCTAGAAGACAACTTAGTCTCCACAATCCTTTTGTCGTGGGGCTAAGCCCAAGTAGTATAAAAGGAGACGTTCACACATATGAACAAACACACTATATTCCTCACTCACCTCTCTTACTATCTCTCTCTAGTTTCTCTCACTAAAACTTATGCCAAGCATATACTTATTCTCACACCGGAGCTTGGTCTCGGATTAAAAACCCGGGGCGAGCTAACGGTGCTCTTTCTTATTTCAGCCTAGAGACGAAGGAGCAACTGCAAGACTTCCTCAAGAGCAACTACGAGGCCTCCGCAGGAGCAGTTGCAGGACCTCCTAAAGATTAGGGCTGAAGAGCACTTACGGAAATTTGCTCAAACATTGGCGCCATCCGTGGGACCCTTATACCAATCTACTAAGTTCTAAGCAATGAATGGTTGTATTAGGGATTCTCATTCGGAGGAAGGGAAAAACTTGAATACCGGGACTTAAGGGACTAGGAGGACTCCTCCGGGAGGATCCTCTATCCCCGCCGGACCAGTTCATGAAGGACCTTCCACGAAATTCATGAAGCAATACATTGAGGTGTTAAGGACCGTGATGAGGAACTAGGCAATAGGGGCAAGGAGAAAGTAATTCCCCGTAGACTCTCGTGCAGAGGATCATGAGGCGCTGGACCGGAGGAGTCTCGGGAAAGTCCATCGGTGGAGGTCAAAGGATACTCCTCAGATGGATCAAGGCCATGTAAAGCGCCATTCGTCTGGCACCCTCTCGTTCTATCTCACATATCAGTTGCAAATACTTGTAAGTGCTTGAACTCTTCGTTTTCACGCGTTCTATGGCTTCCATGCGAATTTAAAAAAGCACATAAGTAGATCTGTTGGTACCGCAACTGTTAATCTTGCCTTAGCCTCTTGTGAACAATGCATATCACCATATCCAAAGTATATATTCAGACCTCTTTTTTAAAACACACGTCGTGCATGAAAGAGCATCGTGTTAGGATTTCTAGGAGCATGTATAGTTTACACCAATTGGCAAATTGATGTCATCTGGTGGATTAGGAGTGTCTCCTTAAGGGGAGTGTCTCCCCCGGAGGAGTATCTCCTCCCTATTAGTCACTAGGCTTGACTTAAACTATAAGCTTGTGCCATGATATTGCACCGTGAGCTACAGTTGAAGTATAATTGTTCTTGTGAAAATGGTTCACATGCGGATTGTCGAACACCCACCTTTAGGGGTATGATCCGTAAAGAGCTAATATGCAAAGGCATAAGAGCATGCACTCAATGCTCCATTACGCGATAGGCCTCCTGGTCAATGTATCTTAGGAACCATCCTATAGTCATCTACATATAAATGTCTTATCCTACTTTGGGAGAGAGCTCATAACTGCCTGTGGGAGCTTCAACACCTGAATGTTAGAACCTTAACTTTAGGTTAATGATAATTGTATTTACTCTCTGAAAAACTTCAATCCTCAGATCCGTAACTTTCCCCCAGGTGTAGTTTTGTGTCACAAATAATGGCTCTGATATTATGAACATGCTCAGCTAGGCACTCATCGGGAGTGATATGAGAAAATTCATCCTTCGGGTGTAATGAATGAGAACTACGTACTTCCTTCGTCGGAGTAGTCCTGCTACAGCCAGAGGCATCGGAACCTCCTTGAAAAGGAGATAGAGGCTATTCGCTTCTTTTCTATGTTAGGATCTCCGAATATGCCCCGGCTAAAGACTATTTCCTTCATTTCATAAATAATGGAAGGAAGCAGAGTCTCTAAAACAACCTCTGTTTAGGTTGTGTTATTGAACTTGTTATCATAAAACAATCAAATAACGTCAGATGGCTCGCTACCTCCGTACGAAAAAAGATAACTCCTACTAATGTGTTCCCCATGGTGAAATTGTACCATCGGTGGTTAGGCTGAGCAACCTTTGCTAATTGACTCCGCAGCAGAAGGCCGGGAACACCCACCTTTCCTTTCGCGCGTATAGGCTACCAGATGACTAGCTACATCGGTAGCGGAATGTACACACACTANAACCTCTTGGAAAAGGAGATAGAGGTTATTCGCTTCTTTTCTAGGTTGGGATCTCCGACTATGCCTCGGCTAAAGACTATTGCCTTCATTTTATAAATAATGGGAGGAAGCAGAGTCTCTAAAACAACCTCTGTTTAGGTTGTGTTGTTGAGCTTGTTATCACAATACAATCAAATAACGTCGGATGGCTCGCTACCTCCGTACGAAAAAGGATAACTCCTACTAATGTGTTCCCCATGGTGAAAATGTACCATCGGTGGTTAGGCTGAGCAACCTTTGCTAATTGACTCCGCAGCAGAAGGCCGGGAATACCCACCTTTCCTTTCGCGCGTATAGGCTACCAGATGACTAGCTACATCGGTAGTGGAATGTATACACACTATAACTACATTCATGAGTTGGCAAGTTAAGCAACTCAAAGGACTTAGGTCCATAATACATCACCAGCAGGTAGTGCCCGTGAAGGACTTGCACGTCTGGGCCTAGTAATAGCAGAAACATGTGGTTTAGTACTATACAGTAGGACACTTCCGTGGAGGGACGCCTCCTGAACATCTTAAGGATGAACCACCTTGACTTAGTTTATGCACTTGTGATGATCCACACAAATGATTGACATCCGAAGTGATGGCCCAATCTTTGATCTGGTTAAAACTCCAACTAGCCCATAACCTCTTCCGGAGTGGCGGAACAACCCTTCTGGAGTGATGGAAAAATAATCAATGGAACAATTACTAACTAGTGCATAACCTCCTCCGGAGTGATGGTAAAATATTTGGTTGAACAAGATGCCAAGTCGGCTCATAACCTCCTCTGGAGTAGAAGAACAATGTCTCCTCTAGAGTGATGTTATAAACTTTGGTTGAGTGACCTATCTGGTCAGCTCATGGTCTCCTCCGAAGTATAGGAAGAATATCTCCTCCGGAGTGATGGTATAAACTTTAGTTGAGTGACGTATCTGGTCAACTCATGGTCTCCTTTAGAGTAGAGGAACGATGTCTCCCCAGAAGTAATGGTACAACCTTTGGTTGAGCAACCTCTACTTGGCTCTAGTAGTTACTCTCCGGTAAGTAGCCACACTTGAGGGAGAGGGTAGCACAAGGATATACAAGTGATGTATAAATTAAAAGCGCCATTATAAGGTGCTACATTGGTATGCGCTGCATATAAGCACACGCTACGTCAAAATATAAAAGTAATACAAAGATATTGATCTGAGTGTTACATCTAAACATGGAATAAGTATGTCGGTGCACTAAACCTACAAAATATAAGGGTAAATGCGTTATACCAAACTAGACACACTGTCAACAGCTGCTGCATGTGCAGCTGCTGCATGTGCAGCTGCTGCATGTGCAGCTGCTGCATGTGCAGTCGCTCCATCGGCAAATGTGTGTCAAACACAATATGTGTTGTGTATTTATCTAAGTGTTCGAACGCATCGACAATATCAATGGCACAATTATAATATTAATGTTGTGCATCCATAATTGTTAAAATCTATGAGTGGCTAACAGATGTTACTCCGGGAAACCCTACCGATGCAGGGTGTGGTGCTATCCGTAATATTGTAAACATTGCACATACGAAACACCCAGACATCCAAAAATATGCAAATACTAAGATAACATAACAAATGTATGCATAAGGAGCCACTGCTCCGGTGGGATACCATTGTCACAAAATCATTAAGTTTTACATCTTTGAATGAAACTGACAAAAGCAAAAAAGGTAGAAACTAAACTAGCTACTGATTACAAAGCACTACTTATTACAAACTGGAACATCAAACTCTCAGGAGAGCACTAGGATCAAAGAATTGTTTCTTCTTTTTTGTCCGCCGATGTGGTACTCGATCAATAATAGTCTTTCATACCTTGGGGTCCTTGAGGAGCATTTTACTCAAAAGGACAATGTTTACAACATGAACTTCATCCCACTCTTCCCTCGTATATTTGGGAAGATTGCTTCTTGAACCTTCATCATAAGGATATGGCATGTAGTAGGGACCGGGATTAGGGGAAAGGAATTCCTTGTGAATTGTGTCTCCAATGGTATCTCATAATAATAAAACCTAGCGTTCTCACTATTATCCTTGTCGTTGAGGTCGTCTTTATTTGACCCAACACCATCAAAATTCTCACCTTCAACAATATCAGGATGACGCATGTCTTCATCTGTGTCATGCTGATGAAAATTTTCTTGGACACCCTGAGGCTGAGCATCCATACAAGTACCGTGACCTTGAGTGGCTGCTTTGGTATTCTGGGGTTGAGTACTCTCTTCTGCACTCTGATGTTGTGTATATGTCTCAGTATCCCGAGGCTGAGTAGTCGTTTCACTGCCTAAAAAGAGACTTAGGAAAACAGGAAGTGGAAATACTGACCAAAGTAAAAATTATGATCATGCAATACCTTGAGCTCCATCAAAAGGTATATTAGTGACATCATTTCAGAGTCACAAAGGATTCAGTGTGTTCAGGACCCGAAGCTACTTGGTTCGGAGGAATAATGGGATAAGCACTCACCTATCTCCTTGTCCCCGAATCAATAGACTGCAAAGGGATTATGTTTATGAGTTCGATCTCATTAGTCCCTCTGGTATGTTCTGGATCGCTCTCAACAGGCTCTGCGTCTGAGTAAGCATCGGAATACGCAGTCGATGGATGATCATCCAATTCCCATCGCCTTCGCTTCGATCGTTCTTATCTTCAACATTTTGTTCACTTGACCCTACCCCGGAGTTTTTCTTAGTCGCCTTGCTTTTTTGGTTGCATCGGTAGATACCTCCGGCCAAGTAGAGGCTTTTCACTTAGTCGCGTTCTTAGCCTTTGCAACCATCCCAAGGTCAGTCCGAGTGGCAATGATCTCCTCCAGAGTAGGCTTAAGGATAGTTTCTCCCTATGGAGTAGGTGGTGTGGTTCGGTCAATAACTCACGGTAAAATATTGTTTTTATGATCATGGGGTTCCTCCCTTACCTCGATACCATCCCAAGAGGGCATAAGCATGAAGTCATGGATACTCATAGCTGCCAATGCTAGTGAATAAAACTTTGATCAAAACCCTCGCATTGTAGTGCTAGCAAAATGAAACTCCGATCAAAACCTTAGATCGAAACCTTAGAGTTGTGATGCTAGTCGAATCGAAACTCCGATCAAAACATTCCGAGTGAGACTCTCCTCTGAACGAGATCCTTCTCCAAGTGAGATTCTCCTCCGAATGAGACTTTTCTCCGAACGAGAGTCTCCTCTGATCGAAACCCTTCTTCGATTTGAACCTTGTAATTGAAAAAACGTGAGACCGAATAAGAGATCTAATCGAAACACTCCGGGTAGGATTCTCCTCTGAATGAGAATTCTTCGAGCGTTTACACAAAGAATGTCTAGCTGGTGGGTTTTTTTTGTTATGCTTAAGTACATGCATAATATATACATATTGGTATATGATACGAGGGAAGTGGGAATTACCTCCGATGGAAATCTTCACAAACCCTCCAATGGAAACCTCCGAGGTACCTCCGATGGAGACCTCCGATGTAGATTCCGAACCAAGCTCCGACGGAGACCTCCGTTCGAAACTCTCTAGTGAGCACCTCCAATTGTGACTAGTAAGTACCTTTGATCGAGAAAAAAGTACTCCCAATCGAAAACTTTGTTTGAAATACCAAACACTTTCCTCCGATGGAGAACTCCGATCGAAACCCTTGTGGTCGGGTTACCTCCGAACGAGTTCCTCTCCGATGGAAACCTCCTTTCGACACTCTCTAGTGAGTACCTCCGATCATGACTAGTAAGTACCTTCGATCGAGAAAAAAGTACTCCCAATCGAAAACCTTGTTTGAAATACCAAACACTTTCCTCCGATGGAGAACTCCGATCGAAACCCTTGTGGTCGGGTTACCTCCGAACGAGTTCCTCTCCGATGGAAACCTCCTTTCGACACTCTCTAGTGAGTACCTCCGATCATGACTAGTAAGTACCTTCGATCGAGAAAAAAGTACTNAGTAGGCTTAAGGATAGTTTCTCCCTATGGAGTAGGTGGTGTGGTTCGGTCAATAACTCACGGTAAAATATTGTTTTTATGATCATGGGGTTCCTCCCTTACCTCGATACCATCCCAAGAGGGCATAAGCATGAAGTCATGGATACTCATAGCTGCCAATGCTAGTGAATAAAACTTTGATCAAAACCCTCGCATTGTGGTGCTAGCAAAATGAAACTCCGATCAAAACCTTAGATCGAAACCTTAGAGTTGTGATGCTAGTCGAATTGAAACTCCGATCAAAACATTCCGAGTGAGATTCTCCTCTGAACGAGATCCTTCTCCAAGTGAGATTCTCCTTCGAATGAGACTTTTCTCCGAACGAGAGTCTCCTCTGATTGAAACCCTTCTTCGATTTGAACCTTGTAATTAAAAAAACGTGAGGCCGAATAAGAGATCTAATCGAAACACTCCGGGTAGGATTCTCCTCTGAATGAGAATTCTTCGAGCGTTTACACAAAGAATGTCTAGCTGGTGGGTTTTTTTTGTTATGCTTAAGTACATGCATAATATAGACATATTGGTATATGATACGAGAGAAGTGGGAATTACCTCCGATGGAAATCTTCACAAACCCTCCAATGGAAACCTCCGAGGTACCTCCGATGTAGATTCCGAACCAAGCTCCGACGGAGACCTCCGTTCGAAACTCTCTAGTGAGCACCTTCGATTGTGACTAGTAAGTACCTTTGATCGAGAAAAAAGTACTCCCAATCGAAAAGCTTGTTTGAAATACCAAACACTTTCCTCCGATGGAGAACTCCGATCGAAACCCTTGTGGTCGGGTTACCTCCGAACGAGTTCCTCTCCGATGGAAACCTCCGTTCGACACTCTCTAGTGAGTACCTCCGATCATGACTAGTAAGTACCTTCGATCGAGAAAAAAGTACTCCCAATCGAAAACCTTGTTTGAAATACCAAACACTTTCCTCCGATCGAAACCCTTGTGGTCGGGTTACCTCCGAACGAGTTCCTCTCTGATGGAAACCTCCGTTCGAAACCCTCTAGTGAGTACCTCCAATCGTGACTAGTAAGTACCTCTAATCGAGAAAAAAGTACTCCCAAACGAAAAACTTGTTTGAAATATCAAACACTTTCCTCCGATGGAGAACTTTGATTTAAACCCTTGTGGTCGGGTTAACTCCGAACGAGATCCTCTCCTATGGAAAGCTCCATTCGAAACTCTCTAGTGAGTACTTCCGATCGAGACTAATGGGTTCCTCCGAAAGAGATAAACAAGTGCCTCAAATTGAAACCTTTGATTAGTAAAAATAAATATCCTATCGAAACCATTGATGTAACCTCCGATGGAGACCTTTGATCAAAACTCTTAAGATCCCCTCCGAACGATCCCCTGGGGGTCAAGGATACTTCGATTGAAACTCTTGGAGTGACCTCCGATCGGCACCTCCGATCAAGACTCCTTGTGTTAGTAATAGAAACTTAGAATAGAAACTTAAAGGTAAGGACACTCCAATCAAAACCCACTACTTGGTCTTGTAAATAAGCTCTGGACGAAACCCACTTATGTCGCTTGTGAATATAACTCCGAACGAAAACCGCTTATTCAGCTTGTGAATAGAATTCAGGACGAAACACTACTTGTGTTTGTGAATATAACTCCGGAGGAAATACTACTTTTATTTGTGAGTAAAACGCCGATCACATATTTGTGAGTAAACCATTGATCGAAAATATAAGTAAACCTCCGAATGCAACCCTCACATAGTGATTAGAGCCAATTTAAAAACTCTGAATGAGACTTGTTGTGGTTCAAGGAAGACAAAATGTCCGAGGAAATGTTCAGAACAGAATGGGAAATGGCAATCAAGGACAAGGAAGGCAAATCAAGTGCTACAACTGTGATGGGCTAGGTCATATTGCAAGAAACTGCACTGAACCAAAACGTCCTCAGAACTCCGACTACTTCAAAGATAAGATGTTGTTGATGCAAGCACAAGAAAATGGGGTTAAATTGGATGAGGAACAGCTGCTCTTTCTTGCTGGTGATGAAGGAAACTCCTTTGATGCTGATGTGGATGATCAACCAGTCCAGGATCTTGCTCTAAATGACCCGAACATCTTCCAGGCTGAAGATTGTGATGCATTTGATTCTGATGTTGATGATGAAGCTAACATCTGCAGTCACATCGGCAAATCAATCAGGATCATCAAAATCATCCATCATTTCTGAGGTACTCAAATTATATGACACATATGAAACAAGTGCCATTCCAATGATACTCGATAAGGTTCATCAAAATAGTATTGTCACGCCAGATGATGTTGGTTTGAAAAACACTAATGTTCTCTCAAAACAACTACATATGGATAACAATAAAGAGTCTGATGAATCTAGTAGAGCATCTGAAGATACACATGTTGACGATGTGATGCACAATCAAAGGACTCATAACGAAGTAAAACACACCGACACTATTGATTCAAATTCTGCTGATATGGGTAATAG